>CABFOV010008454.1:5843-23446 GCA_902141375.1 Timema poppense
CCCCCCCCCTCCCATAAATCCCCAGTTTCTTTTAAAGTTATGATTCACACTCTCACGACAATTTTATCTTGCCATAATAGTTTCAAGAAAAGTATGTTTTTGGTTTAAGTAATAGCAGGCAATTTTTTAAAATGGCATGCGGCCGGGCGCGAGGCGGTCAGCGCCTGACATTGTGAAATCAAACCTTCCCACCCCTTCACCTCTTGTCTTCAAATGGCATGCGGTCGGGCACGAGGTGGTCAGCGCCCGACATTGTTAAACCAAACCTTCCCACCCCTTAACCCACTGTCCCCATCCTGCTATAGCTAGCTAGCTAGCATTTATTATTCTTCTAGTTTCTACAACACATCCATGTCCTTTGGGGGAGTTTTTTTTTTATCTTTGCATGTCGTTTGTGATATTAATTTTTGAGTTTAACTAAATGAATATTTAGCAAAACATATTCTGAAATTTGTGTCTTCTTTTAAATATATTATTTATAAATAATTTATGAATTAAACAGGCTGCGCCCTCCAGCTTCTAAAGTGACGAGCCGCCACTGGTAATTAGTTTTTCAAAAAGTTTCTCCCACGAAAACCCGCCTCGGTGGCGTAGTTGGCTAGCGCGCTAGTCATGTTGAGCTCTACTGCTGAGGACGGGGCGATCGAGGTTCGAATCTCGGTCGGGTGAACTGGGGCTGGTTTTTCCTAAATGGTTTTCCACTCCCCCTCCACGCAAATGCGGGGTTCACTTCCTCTAATTCAACCTCCCCAATTCCTAATCCATTAGAGTAATTAGTAATTAACGCGTATAACCCGATCGGGTAGTAAGACGCGATACTAAATAATAATAATAATACTCCTACGAAAGAATACCAAATATTACTCCAATAGAAGTTGAGCTAATGTTTCCTTGGTTATTGATATCTGGGAATACAACGTTTCTGACCATACCTGAGATCTCATTTCAAAGATGTTGCATTTATCTTGACATGATAACTTGACTCAATGCAGTAACGATGGTTTCAGTAAATGGTTCAACCGCGACGTGTCGACGAATCAGCAGCAGATGGCTGCAGTGACTAATATCGTGTTTGAAAGTGCATCTCCGGCTCCTTACATTGTATTTGGTCCACCTGGAACCGGGAAGACCGTCACCATGGTCGAGGCCATTGTGCAGGTAAACTGTTTTGTTTGAGCTTTCACTTCTGAGATGTTAGAAATGTATTTCTGGACATGAGTTTGAATCCCAGAACTTCAGCTTCACACACTAAACCAAAATGTCAGAGTTGTAATGCTGGTATTGGTATATTTTTCAAATAAATAATTTCAGCTCACACTTCCTGAATGAACTATAACAGTGATATTTTAATTTGTAGTATGTTATAGTCATCATTGAGTCATAAATGGATTCTGGATTTTTATACGGTATTAACCTAAAAATGTGCAACAAAATCAGTCAAAATATTTATTCAAATATGTAATAATTTGAAATTATATAACATTGAATAAACTTTCTTTCCCCATGTGAAAAATACATTTATTATTGAAATTATGTTTGAAAGAAGGTATTATTGAAAGGAATTTAATTTTATGGAAACAAATATTTTAATGAAATAATAGAATCAATTATTTTTTAAATATACAGCCATATTACTTTTAAATGAATTGTATTACATTATTAACACCTTAATTTCCCATTATTCAAACACTTCTAATATCAAATAAATAGCATTATATAACGAATTTTAGAAATCATACAAACACTACAATCTATCAATGAAACCTTTGTTGCTGGCTCTTTGGAAAAAAGTGAACCTAGATCATTTTAGGTTCATATTTTAATTCCTTCTGAGGTTAAATGCTTGATATTGACATACTAGCTGGTATTAATATTACACTTACACGTTTATTTATGGTTGGTCTAGTTTGCTTTTCAAAAGACTCCTCTACATGCCATATTATTATGACAGACTTCAAATTACATTTTCTTGATTGATTTTGGGCCCCTTTTTGTCATTTGTTCTATGCCTTGTCCCTTTATTTTCGTTTCTTCTCTTGACAAGGAACAAAGGGAAAATGAGATAATCGGATCCAATAATCCTCGCCGACTTGTGTTTACAAACTGACACGCCGCGATAGAGACATGTTGCTGAGGCCACTATCTGGCAACGTCGCTTTCTCTCCCCTTCACAGCACAAGAAGGTCGGACACAAAGCTATTCTATCCTCTCTGATGATCCAGCATACCTGACTTGTGTTTACAAACTGACACGCCGCGATAGACATGTTGCTGAGGCTACTATCTGGCAACGTCGCTTTCTCTCCCCTTCACAGCACCAGAAGGTCGGACACAAAGCTATGCTATCCTCTCTGATGGTCAGCATAGCTGACTTGTGTTTACAAATTGACACGCCGCGATAGAGACATGTTGCTGAGGCCACTATCTGGCAGCGTCTCTTTCTCTCCCCTTCACAGCACAAGGAAGGTCGGACACAAAGCTATTCTATCCTCTCTGATGATCCAGCATACCTGACTTGGACTTATTACTGCCATCCCTTCCCTGGATATATTTCTTTAATTTGGTTCTCCACTCTTGCCTGAAAATAAGCGACACATCATTTGGAAGTATTTCCCCTCAAGAGAAACTTAAAAATAGTACCACAATGAAAAAAAAACCAAATGTCATTTTATGTAATATCTTAGAAAATATAATTAATTCAGTAAACTATGTAGATTTAAAACTGATAATTCAATCCTAAGCAAACTAAACTGCCGACATTTAGCTTTTGACATTTTTAACTGGCAAGCTTAAAATATGTAATTACATAAAAATCCGGGTTCTAGTCATAAATTTTGGAATAATTCACTATATATATATATAAATGTAATCTTTGTTTAAAAAAGGTTTTTTTTATTTATAATAATCACTTTCTAAATTTTTGATAAACCTTTAATGTCGTCAATTTAGTTTGACATTAAAATTTGTACTGTTCTATAAAGTGTTGTATATTCCTAGCTTTGGCACATAAAGAAACCCCACATGTTGGTATGTGCTCCTTCCAACTCTGCAGCCGATGTGATTGCTTCGAGGCTGCTAGAGAAAGGACATATTCCTGCTAGCAACATTCTTAGGATGTACGCTTCTTCACGCTTGTGGTCAGTCAAGTCTAAATTTGCATTGTAAAAAATTATAATTCAACAATTTGCTATGCATACATACAATAACACTAATTAAATCTGGTGTTTCGATAAAGGGCTGCACAAAATTGGAAGGTAAGGGTAGCTGATAGAGGGCAGTGTAATAGTTCAAAAGAAAAAATAATTATCATCGCTACTAGGGGTGTGAAAGCTTAAAAAACTTCGACCTAGCTTTGTGTATTTGTTCACTTAGAGTTTGATTCGCAAGTGAAATCGCTGGTTCGACATTTACGAAGCTTTGTCATAAAAAACTAGATTTAAAACACATTTATGTTTATTATTTTAATTTTCTTCTGTTATTTCAGTCACCAATTAGTGTTCGCATGGAAAAAAACCCTAAAACAATTAAATTAT
Organism: Timema poppense; assembly: GCA_902141375.1. Lineage (NCBI taxonomy): Eukaryota > Metazoa > Arthropoda > Insecta > Phasmatodea > Timematidae > Timema > Timema poppense. The sequence continues at coordinate 9,376 of CABFOV010008454.1, forward strand.
ATTTTGTGATAATAGCTTGATTTATCACTTTAATTCAACATATATTAAATTATCTTTGAAATATAGCATTTTGTGGATTATATTTAATGCCTAAATTTACATAGTTATGCAACATATATTATTTTTTTTTATCAAACAGCAAACTTTTTTTAAAAGTATCCGAACTTTGATTCTGAACAGTGGTGGAAGATTAGAGGAAGATGGAGCCATTTTACTGAATGACAGCCAAAAGGCTGGAAACAGATCTTGATGACGATAACAACGGTTATTCAGTTTCAGGAAAATTTCATATTATTTGATCTGACTGCGCTTTGAATTGAAAAAATCATAAACTCATAAAATCATAAACTGCTTCCAGCCTGTTACCTGATCAATCCCTCATTTAATTCCTCTGCTTGCATCCATTCTTATTCTCTCACTTGCACCTTTTCTGTTATTTGCTCTTCCCCATCACTTTCTTTGCGTTCTTTTCTTTGCATTTATCTTCATCATTCTCTTTGGTATTCTTTCCTTTTCCATCCTCATTACGATACTTGAATCTTTTCATCACTCACACAGTTTAACATTACAACCGTCTCGCTAATGTTATCTTCTTTTTAAATGGTTCATTAGAGGGAGTTTATTACCTCACATCCGACATTCAACTTCACCTGGTCTGCCCTACTTTGGCTTGCTGTGTCCTTCACTAACTTAGCCTTTGTCAAATCATCATCATCATCATCATCATCATCATCGCTCCCTAGTCCTACAAGTTCTCTCACAAACCACTTTACTTTACCTCAAAGATAGAATCTAGAGATGGGCCCTCAAATCTTCGAATCTCTCAAATCTTTAAGGATATTCAGAATTGGAGGATTCAAGAAAAACTCAAATTTAAGACTAAGTCTTTTATATTTTCCCCCAAGTTTAATTTGTTTTAGAGCTTTAATAGGTGATTCAGAAGCAATCATAATCATAGGATGAACTTAAGCCAATATATGAATGTTTTAAGGAATCACTCAAAGGGAAGAATGTTAATATAGATCTATTTCCTATTATTCTATTATATTTATATTTTTTCTTATGTTCATAATTTAATCCAAGATTCGGATTCAAATTTTATATTCGAAGATATAGTGTAGATTCAGATTAGAGTTTTGGGTTAGTAAAGTGATGGATTCAAACCGACTGTAACAGAATCGCCACTGATATATACTGCTCAGCATAGGTGTCAAATTTCTTTACATATACATCAGCCTTTCTGCCCCTAAACACTTTCTTAATTAGCAAACTAGCAAATCCTAATGTATCTGTTATTAGCTATAACAAGTGTTGTGGTATAATAGCATAGAAATGTTAAACAAGCTTACATTGGGTGGTTTTAGTAACCTGTGCTATGTTTTATAACAGGGAAGCAGTACCTTTGGCAGTGAGATGTTGTGCGAATTACGACAAGGCTTCTGAAGACTATTACTACCCCACCCTGGCCGAAATAATGAAATACCATGTGGTGATAGTTACACTGGTCACTTCTGCAAAGTGAGTTCTGTGAACATGGTTTCATTTTTAATATATAAAGTGTGATAGTTATAATGATAGTGATAATGATAGTCCTGGGCCACAGCGAAGAGGAAATGACATGAAGGAAGTAAGGAATGGCTTTATTCTGCGTTGGATGGGTTGGGGGGGATGATGAAGGGAGTAGGAATGGAGTAGGCTTGGTAGTGAGAGAAGGGCTACAGGCGAAGGAATCAGGGATGAATGATATAATAACAAAGATGACGCTGAGAGAAAAATAGGTGTAGGTGATACAAGTGAATGCCCCACAAGTTGGATGCCTTGTAGAAGAAAAATACAAGTTTGAGGAAGACCTAGAAAGGGATATGGGAAACGAGTGTCAAGCAGTATTGGAGGATCTTGATGCAAAAGTAAGGAAAGATAGAGTAGGGTTTGAGGAGGTTCTAGGGAAAGAAGGATGGTTAAAAAGAAACGAGGAGCGTAGAAGGCTGTTGGAGCCATGTGCAAGAAATAAAATAAAGGTGGCAAACGGCTGCTATAAGAAGGAAAGAGAGTCATAAGATTACGAGATACGGTTGGGATGGGGAGCAAAGTCGGTGATAGACTACTATATCTTGGATGAAGAAATGAAAAGGCAGACCTTAAATATCAAGGTAATACCAAATGTGTCCTTAGAGAGTGACCACAGGTTGTACCAAAAAACACAAAAGGGGAGAAAAAGGAAAATCGTAAAGAATGAAAAAAAATAAATAAAGAATTTACCTTTTTTTTTTCTCCCCTTTTGTGTTTTTTTTGTTTTCTCTTTTAGGAAGTTGTGTTGCACGTTTCACACTCCTCCCTGATGAGTTCCGATAGAATGAAACCTAGGTCGGGGGATTGGGCGGTGACGATCAATTTTCTTTAAGAGGCAACCATTACCTTTTTTGTCCATTGGCAGCAGTGTAAAGTGTGAACTGTGTTCTTCTTTTCATTGTAAAGGCCATATGGTGTTCGTCCCTTTTATATTGTTCTCTCCAACTCTCCTGTACCTTCTTTAAATATAATACAATTACCTCATAAAGCGAAAAGAGGTTTCCCTTATTGAGTTATATCGCTCGTATTTAGCGCTGACCGAACAATACAGGAATTGCAAGGTGCATTGAAGTTGGGATTGGAACTGTTTGTTAATTATTTGTGTCTTGTAACATTTCAAGCATTCATTAAACACTAACTAGTAATTTAAATTGTACTTGTGAATACCTTTCATAATGGCTTTTTACACAGCAGGTCAAACACCTCTATCTTTGCATCCATTGAAAATTGCACACATGTTTATTAGAACTTTTTATTCAGACTAAAACACCCTGTGTGTACATAGTATTAAGATGTGTGTCTATTCCTATTCCTTTCAAGTGTTTTTCTCTCTCTCTCTCTCTCCAACACAGACTGGTGACCAGTGGCATACCTGCAGGTCATTTTTCCCACGTGTTTATAGATGAGGGGGGACACGCAATGGAGCCAGAGGTTCTGGTGCCCATCGCAGGTATCCTCACCACCGAGGGACACCGGGGGACCTTTACCGGTCAGCTGGTCATAGCCGGGGACCCAAAGCAACTGGGACCCATTATCCGTTCCACTGTTGCCAACAAGCTGGGACTTGGTGAGTACCACAACCTGATTGGCTTTCTGTTGGGACTGGAGGCAACAACGTAGCCCAAGAATTAGACGGGAATGTGGGCACGAGAATCATATTGGGCTAGAGGAGGGAGGAGGGAGGAAGGAGGGATAGTGGAGGGAGGGAGGGAGGAAGGAGGGCTAGAGGAGGAGCCGAGCCGACCTGGCCAGGGGCTGGAAACGAAACTAGCCAATAATGATTGTAGAACTAACCAAAACATTAAACATTTTGAGGGCAACAAAATTTCATACTCGTTTGAATTGATCACGAAAGTTTGAGCTTTAAATATTACTTTTATAAAAGTGACAGAACAATAATTTGTTTTTACCCACCTCGGTGGCCACATAGTCTTAAGGCGCTACTCTGGCAGTAGATTTGACCGCTAATGATGGGGAGATTGAGGTTTAAATCTTGGTTGGGTGTATTGAGGGTGGTTTTCAAAAATGGTTTTCCATTCTCTCTTAATGTAAATTGTGTACACTTCCTATGTATAACCTCCTATATCCCTAAAACCGTCAGTGTATTTGTACATAAGTGGGAGACCTGGCGGTCTAGGGGTAAGGTGTCAGACTTCTGTGCTGGCGGCCGGGGTTCAATCCTCGGTCCCGGCACAGATCTATCTTATTACCAAACCCTTCCTTCACCTCTGACAAGACATCTTGTGAATGTGGGGAATGTCAGGTCTCCACCGTGGTTAGGATTCCACGTTAAACTGTAGGTCCTTCATTTCATCTCACAATCACCCTACCATTACACATTAGCGTAAGTGTGTATAGCCCGAGACTGGTAGTAAGACATGATGCTAAAAAACACTTAAATCTATCACAGATACAACAACCAGCCCCCAATCGTTAATTCATTACTGTTAAAAGGGAAACCCATATTTCATCAATGATAAATTTTTCAGCCATGCCAGGAATCAAACCTGGGACCCTTAGCTCAGTAGACAGACGAGCTACCTACAGAGCTAATGTGTCTGACTGAAAGGATGGCAAATAAACTTCTCTCTCTATTTATCCAGACACTTCTATCTTCTCACCACTTTTCTTCCTCACACAGTTTCATATAATTACTTATTTCCAAAAAAAATAATCCTTTGTCATCAGAAGAAACACAAAGAAACACGGGAAATAAAATAATTGCCAATTTTTTCATTTAAAGTTTCTTCTGATAATGGAATATTAAACAAGAATTCAAAGTATGTATAACTGTTAAGTGATGATAAAGATGTAATGTGCAGGAGTGTCTGGCAAACTGCACGTGGCCACAGGCCTCGGTTTATAACTGGGCAGACTGGGCAATTGCCCAGGGCACCGGACTTTAGGGGGGGGCACACATTTTTAAGAAGAAAAATATTTATTTTATTTACATAAGAATTACTCTATTATTTTTATTGCCTTTATTCTGCTTGTAAAAATGTAAAATGCTTAAATTACATTCAATTTCCTGCCATCCACGCACTCTAATGTAGTATTTTGCAAACTAGCCCTTAGTTACTTTAACTCATGTCTTCCTGCCTTGGCGTTTCATTCTCAATGTTGACGTTTCATTCCCACGCTCTCTGTCAAGCGTTTCATACACAACCTCTTTTCGGTGATTCTGTGTGTGTTTTAGTCTTTAAATAGGAGTAGGAAATTAAGTGATGCTGAGCTCAAAAAGCGTGCAGCTTAAAAAACACAACGGTAAAGTTGAACTATTAAGAAAAGTGTCGAAAATAAAATCTTTTTTACATCACTTCCAACCCCCTCGACTACTTCTAAGTGTTCACAATGTCCTGTGGTGCTTCTAAGTGTTCACAATGTCCTGTGGTGCTACTAAGTGTTCACAATGTCCTGTGGTGCTTCTAAGTGTTCACAATGTCCTGTGGTGCTTCTAAGTGTTCACAATGTCCTGTGGTGCTTCTAAGTGTTCACAATGTCCTGTAGTGCTCATCGTACGAGACCCCGCGGGGCTGGTGTTTGAGGTTTTCTCTATTGTGGGTATGTTTTTATGTAAATGTATATAGTGATGCTCAAAAATAAATAATACTTATAAAACAAACAACAATGTTGTTTTTATTTACCATAGCCCTAAATATAGCATCTAGGAATAAATAATCGAAAGGTTTGCTGATCAGTGTGCATTTTTCAATTATAGAACGTAGTTACTAATATTAGACAGTCCTATAAAAATTACAAGGGGGAGGGGGGAGGTGTCTGAGATATCTATGCCAACCAAATAAGCCCTGGGTCTGAGTGACCTGGGACTACAAATATGAAGGCCCTTGACATAATCTTACAAAGACCACTCAAGCTATGTTTCGGAGTAAGCTAAAATACATTACTTATATTTTTTACTAATAAATTTAATCTCGAAGTCATTTCAGCTGAATTATCGATGAATACCTCACTATTCAGTCCGGTTAAAACAACAGCTTCTATTTTCTTCTGATACCAGCCAAAATGCTTCTGAATTGTTATACAATAGCTGGAAGTTTATTTTCGCGATACTAAGAAACAACGAATGGGACAGTTTTTAACATTCAATATCATTGTATATCTTCAAAAAAATGTATTCTGTGCATCTTCAGACCCATTCATTATAACTTTTGAGTAAAATATTATAAATACAATCATTTAGAATGTAATTATTTGTATGAAAAAAGTGCATTGAGAAAAACATTTAGTAATGAATAAAATGATAAAGTATTAGGGAAAAAGTAGAACACAAATAAAAGAAGAGACACTAACACAAATTTACACACACTTCAATATTTCGATGCTATTAAAGCACCTTCCTCAGGAAGTAGTAGTAATTAGACTGAAGAGGATGTTGTCTTCAATGATGCCAACTTGATTGGAAAGGATGAAAACTTCTCTGATGAAGATTAATTTCCCTGAAAGTTTGTCATTTACCAGGGAATTTAATCTTCATCAGAGAAGTTTTCATCCTTTCCAATCAAGTTGGCATCATTGAAGACAACATCCTCTTCAGTCTAATTACTACTACTTCCTGAGGAAGGTGCTTTAATAGCATCGAAATATTGAAGTGTGTGTAAATTTGTGTTAGTGTCTTTTCTTTTATTTGTGTTCTACTTTTTTCCTAATACTTTATCATTTTATTCATTACAGAATGTTTTAACTTAATTAATGAATTTTATGATGTTACAATGTTATAAGAATAAACGTTAACATTTAATTAGTATATATATTTATATTTATTCTTGGGTAAATTTTTTTTTTCAAGATTCTGATTTGTGATTTGGATTTGTAAATAAGTTAGAGGATAAGAATCTAAGAAATTAAAGGAGGAAGAGAGTTTAAAGGATAGAGGAAGATGAAGGCATTTTACTAAACTGAGCTGGCCGCAGGCTGGAAACAGATGATGATGATGATAGTGGATAAGACCCGTCTCCAAAATACATTGTCAGGAAACTAGTAAGAAACATCCTCGGTAGACCCGACTGAGATTCAGATGTCACCCTTTGTCACCGGCAAACCAGATTATATGAGTGCAACTTGAGAGAGTTATCTTACATTGGATTAAGATGATTCCGTTATTTGTGAACATTTTTTCTGCGCTGATTGCAGGAAGATCTTTCCTGGAGAGACTCATGGATGAAGTGGATCTCTACAGCAGAGATGAAGAGAAAGACGCTTACGACTCGGCCGTGATAACCAAACTAATCAAAAACTTCAGGTCGCACAAAGACATCCTTAACATCTCAAACTCCTTGTTCTACCACAAAGAGCTTAAGGTGCTGTACACTTTTGTAACGGAAAATATTTTGGCCTCTTTAGCTTTATTTGTTAGTAAATATCTGAATTAAATTTTTGTTATAGGTACTATCTACAATAATATGCATTAGGCATCTGCAAACCAGGGGTTTTTTTTAGTTCATATCGAATCTTGAACCAAATAAAATATTATTCATGAATTTTGAGTAGTTATCGAATCAAATCATTAAAAGGATTAGTTTTGAACCCTAGTGCTATAAGTTATGATGTTTAAATGTAAGCTCTTCAACATGTTCACCCTGTCACAGCTAAGATGTAAAGAGCACCATCTGTTGTAATGATTATAAACTGTTTCAAAATATATCTTCAGTCCTCAAGTTAACACCTTTGTTATATATTGTAGGCTGTACAAAGCTTTGTAAAGGCAGTTAATGGGGAACAAGTGTAGCTTATTTTCCAGCCTATATGGTAAAAAATTAACACGCCTTTACTCAACTCCCAAGAACTGTTATTTAAACTACATTAACACATTTTAGGGACATGAGGTTTGCAATGGCCTAAACCTGTATAGATTTTTTTTCTAGTATGGTTTGATTTGAGTTATTGAATCGAATAATGTAAAATTTGATTTGATGTGGATATTATCGAAGTTTCACTGACCCCTAATATCCATCATGTCCACCTATATACTAGCATGGTACTTGTTCCTGTACTACAAAATAACTTTGCCAGATATTTTAATGCCAACTATTTAGATGTGCAAGGAAAGGTGTTTACCAAACAGTTTGACTATGACATAAAGGACTGGACCTAATAGATTGGACGGCCTATGCCGGCTTGTCGATAGCCGAGACAGACGCTCAAACCACCCACATTGCTATAAACAATAGAACTCCTGGGGTCGGCAGTGGACCTGAAACCTCCTCAACCTGACTGCGGGCGTACCCTTGGTTGTTCTTGCTGACAACCCTGTCAGTCCAATGACCTAGACCTCATCGGGTATCTTGGATCTGCCCCCCTTACCCGTGCCACGTTCTGGTACCCCTCTGTTATGAAGTCAGAAACTCGGCCTTAGGGATTACCGAGGCATTGACCATAAGTTGCCCAGCATGTCTGTGTCCTGACCAGTTATCCCTGGTTAGACGGGTACACTGCTACCAACCGCTCAGTGTGGTGTGAGGGTATGCCACATAATTCACTGGGCGCGCTGCTAAATTCTAGTTACTGTTGATAAAAATACAATTAAAAGTAGTTAACTTCAATATTGATTTAAAAAGAAATAAAAAAAAGTTCAAAAGCTTTAATATATTAATTTTACAGACAACATAAGGGCATAACATCAAAAGTTGAGTAATTAATGAGAATATTGTCATTTCTTACACACAATTTAACTTCATGTTAAAAAATAGGACACGCACACACTCATTTCCTGTTCACCTGAGAGAAGTCTCTCTGCGCATGCCTGAGTCTCTAGTAGTGTCACCAACACGCATGCTCAATGTGCACATTATTGTGTGTTGTAAACAAAAAATGTTGGGGAATCACTGACTTGCGTAGGGTGGGTGGGGGGATGGGGGGTCCCCCCTCACACAGGTGACCTAGTTTTTGAGCGAGTCAATCGGGACGGGCAGATCGTTCCTTCATACACTCGTTCATGGGGAGAGCATCTGTGCTACATGGACCAAGACTCCATTCTGATAGTCCTTGAACAGATAACACCAGACACACTGTTACTCCCAGTTTTACTCGGATACTAAAGATTCCCTCCAAATGGACTGTGGCGTATCCATGGCACAAGGGGCTCTCCAGCATACCATAACTAAATCGGAGATTATCTAGCCTGCGGCAACCACCCGGGTCTGTACTTAAGCCAGGCTACAGGGGATGGGGGGGAGTTAGAAACTTGGCCTTCAAGAGTGCCGAGTTGCCCAGCGGGGACCTCATGTAACATTTCCTGACCAGCTATCCCTGGTCGTGTCCTAGTATGCACAATGAACCGCTTTGTGTGTGGTGGTTGGGGGCCCTCACCTTCCCCCACCCCAAACACAGATGACTAAAAGTATTTAGCCGCCCAACTGGCTTGACAAGACGTCTGGCCGAACTGCCCAGCCGAGCCCAGGGGCCACCAATATAGAGGCGCCCTGTAGAGATTTTGGGCGAGTAGATCTGATATAGACAGATCCCTCCTTCCTACACTCTTCCGTCGAGAGAGCATCAGAGCTGATGTGTACTGCCATGAGGGAAGAACACTTCTCACCCCTAAAGAGCAGACGACACCAGACTCTGCATTACCCCCGGTTTCCTGTGACAGTTAACTGTGCATTCTGATACTCTATATTTCAATATTATACACTATTTACCTCAAGTTGGTCATTTTGATAATGATTTGCGCCAGCCACTTCTGGAGGAGTCACAGTGTTAACCAAAACCATTTTATATTAGGTCTGAATATAGCAAGAAGAAATATTTTTTTCTCCCCACTCTTTTGACCTTTTCACATAAAATAACACGATTGGTAGGGTAAACACGAAGGTACAATTTATAGTTACTATACCCTTATTTATGTGGCAGTAGGGCGGTCACTTTTTAGTAAAAAAACATGTCCGGTATACCTGGCCAGGATTGAAACCTCAACCTCTCCATCAGTGGCAAACCAGACTAGACAGGCTTGAGGTTTGGTCTGTCTCCTCACCAATGCTACACACTCCTGACACTATTCAACATAGTTCAAGAGGAATCTGTTCTATCCTCCCAAAGTACACTTTTGTCGATGGGTATCAATAAAACAGTTCGACAGAGGATATCATTTCTGTTGTATTCTACATGAAGGTTTATATTTTCTGAAAGAGAAGTCTTAGCTAGCTCTACATGTAGGCCTAGACAAAATTTAGGATCAATTGCACTTAGTCTTGAATAATAATAATAATAATAATAATATTTAGCACCGCGTCTTACTACCCGTTCGGGTTATACGCTTTCAGTACTAATTACTCTAATGGATTAGGAATTGGGAAGGTTGAGTTAGAGGAAGTGAACCCGCATTTGCGTGGAGGGAGAGTGGAAAACCATTTAGGAAAAACCACCCTTAGTTCACCCGACCGAGATTCGAACCTCGATCTCCCCGTCCTCAGCAGTAGAGCTCAACACGACAAGCGCGTTAGCCAACTACGCCACCGAGGCGGGTTTTAGTCTTGAAGTAAAATAAAAGGTAAAAGAAGTTTGCCCTGTGGAGTTTATGCCGAGTAACAGCATGATAAGTATTTATGTTGTTGTTGTGTTACTATTTTATTTATGGTAAAACAGTGTTTAACTTGATATAACTATATACCTCTATAATAAAAACCTCATTTAGCTCCCCCTCTCCCATTTTATGTTTAACGTGTTGCACGTTTGACACTACCTCCTGTCGAGTTCCAATAGAATGAAACCTAGGTCAGGTGATTTGGTGGTAACGATTGACTAACTTATTTTTACAATGGCTGCACTGTTAAGTGTAAACTGTGTTCTTCTTTACATTGTAACAGCCATGTTGTGTTTCTCCCTTTTATATGTTTCTATCCACCTTTCCTGTACCTTCTTCCAAACATAATTTATCTACCTTGTGTATGGATGGGGGAAACCTGAACTTTACATGATGACTTGTTAACTGTGAAGTGATGTTTGAATCTTTGTGGGTGGAGTTACCTGTTGGCAAAACCAAGATGCTTTGTAGAAAACAAACTAATTAGTTGTCATATGTGTATATTTATATTTTGTTAAGTGGGCCAGTCTTGGCATCAAATAGTTTTGATACGACATCTCTACTGGCCGATTGTTTTCATAGAGTTCTAATGTTAATAAACGTGGGTGCAGTGTATCTCCTTGACCATTCGCGGATTTCTGTGTTGGATGCTTTTTCATTCCACTTCTTGAAACATTTTTAGATGGATTGGCTTCTGTTTTCTCGGCCACTTAATTTTTAGCGCCAAATTTTAGGGTAACTTTCTGCTTCTCTCCTTTTTATTTTGATGGTGCTGGGTATTTTAGTTTTATATTATAACATGGATTATTTAGTATGTATTTTCCGTTTTTTTATAAAATTGGCCTAGGAGATTGCTACCATGCACATTTTTTTATTTGTCTATTTTCTGTGATTTTGAGGTTTACCTAACTTAAAGTAAATTTTAATATGAAGTAGGCTTAAAGTTAAGTAATAAGTTTAATATGTATCTGCTCTATTACTTTATGCTTTTTTTTATTTCAATTTTATTTTAAAGTACCGGTATGGTGGTAACCTCTTAAAATGAAAATTAACTAAAGTTTATTTCTTTGTTGCTTCACTTTGGTGCCGAAATGGGAATATTTCGTGTTTCATTATATTGGTAAATTATTGTATTTTTTATTTTGTAACACACGTTTCAATCTCTTGGCCTAAATGTGTTTTATTTAACTCTTTACTCTTTTCTAATTTTTTTTACATTAACTATGATTTCAGTCTTGTGACTGTTATAGTAAACCTAATATTTCTTTCTTTCTATTTTTAACTATTTATATCAATATTGTAAACTTATAGCAACCTCCATAACCTCTTTTCTCTTACTAAATAACTTATTTGTAAATTTTGTAAGTTACCACCCACCCCTCACTGATATTGTTTCTCTTGAAGTTTATTGTATAGAATCAGGCGATATTGCCTCTTTTTTTTCAGTCTGGTTCGGTACACTTTATTTTGATTGTTAGGATATTTTATTTCTACTTTTAATTCTAAATAATCTTATTCTTTTCAATAAGGTAACTTTAACCTTTTTGATTAAAGAATTAATTAATAGTAACAATGACAACAATGATGCGGTGGGTGCAGGTTGCTGTATGACAGATTACAAATTGCAATTTAGCTCGCCCAGTATCAAGTCTTACCTTCAGAATAGGACTTTATTGAAATTCACTTGGATGACCTGAAGTAGGGTTTTCTTTCAAAATTGTAATAAACATTTAATGTTTGGTACGTAACAATTATATTGGTATTGGCACTATTATAAGTAGAAATTTTGTTTGTTTACAATAATTATAGGGGTGTGTGAAACTTCTACTTGGCTTCAAAACAACAAATGTCAGTTTCAACTTTCTTTGATATAAATTCCAGCTTTGAAAATTTACTAAACTCTGCGAATAAAAATATTGACATATAAAATACTAAATTTATGATATATAATTGCCATTCTAAACTGTTATTTACATTAAAAATCAATATTCATATGAACAATTTTGAGATCATTAAATTCTAAGTTGGGATAAGTAGCTAAATTTATCAGATAAGAATGAAACAAACATTCGAGCATTTCAACATTTTCTAAGGGATTTTAATTTTCGTTTATAAAGTAATAAAAATAACATTATAATATATTTTCAATAATAAACCAACTAACAAAAAAATATTCAAAATTTGATTTGGCTTTGAGAATATTTCTGATATTAAATTTGAGTTTGCTTCAAATTAAATGAGTGAACCTCACCATCCCTTGACAACAATAATATATTGATTAATAATCTCTATTTAAAATTATGATTTAAGTTTGTGTTGATAATATTGACATAATCATATCGATTGAAATAGGTGTGTGGAGGTCCTGAAATCACACTGGCGTGTAATTGGCCTGAACTACCCAAAAAAGGATTCCCTATCATCTTTCATGGGATAGTAGGCAAGGATGAACGAGAAGCAAGCTCGCCGAGGTGAGTTTTATATTTTACACTAGGTCTGCAAGGTCAACGTTTTTTATTGAGGGCACTAAAGCGAGCTTCTCAGAAAGCTCACAAGTATCAAGTTCAACAGAGTTCAAAAATATATACTTTTAAAACTTAAATTATCTTATTTAAATTGAAACAAAATGATTATTCAAATGAAAAAGTTTTAATATACAACTAAGACTCACATTTATAAAAAAATTAAATCTAATCTTTGACATTACAATAGTATTAATACTTTCACTCTGAAAGTAACTTTTGCTAACTGCAGATTTTACAAATATCATTCAGACAAGTAGAGATACGAATGGTAAATAAGATCCACCCATCACCACGCACACAATATAGCACGGAAATAGTCTGATTAACAAGCTTGAATCTTCCGATCCTTTGGCGAGTAGTGCAAACCTGAGCTTATATTAACTGTTCAGAACTGAGCTCAAAATTTGCATACCAACAGAATCCTATTTTATGCTCATCATCATCATCATCATAATCATAATCATAATCATGTTTCCAGCCGGTGGCGGGTCAGTTTAGTAAAATGCCTTCATCTTCCTCCTTTAATTGCTTCCATTTTTCTCCTTTCACTTGCAAACTTTATATTATCTGAACCTCCTTTGTGGTTGTTTTCCTACATTCCTCATCTCCATAATTTTCTTTGGCAAGCTTCCATTTTTCTCCTTTCACTTGCAAACTTTATATTATCTGAACCTCCCTTGTGGTTGTTTTCCTACATTCCTCATCTCCATAATTTTCTTTGGCATACTATCCTTCATCCTCATTACATACCATCTCAATCTTACTTCCTCTACTATCTCATGTACTCCCTGTACCCCCAGTCTTTCCCGGATAACTTCATTCCTAATCTTGTTTCTCCTCGTGACAACTAACGGGCTCCTCACAAACTTTATTCCCATGGCCTCCACTTTCCCAGTCTCTCTTACATTCACTGTCCATGTTTCTGCTACATGTGTGACAATGGGTACAAAGTACACCCTATACAACACTTCTTTACACTTAAAGGACACTTCTATTCTCCATAGCAGGTCTCTTACGCACCTATAGAACAATTCTCCCTGTTGTCCTCTTCTCATTAGATCCTCTCTACTTCCATCTTTCAACTCAATTATGCTTACAAGGTATTTTACATTCTGTACTTTTCTCAGCTCTTTTCCATCCAACTAAATTTATAGCCATACCCTCTTCCTTGTCATTACCATTACTTCTCACTTTGACAAGCTAAAGCTCACTCCACATTCTTTCACTTCCTCATTCCATTCTTGTAGCTGTTCCTGTACTTCCTCTTCCTTCTCCCCCCATACCATCAAGTCATCATTCCATTCCTGTAGTGGTTCCTGTACTTCCTCTTCCTTCTCCCCCCATACCATCAAGTCATCATTCCATTCCTGTAGTTGTTCCTGTACTTCCTCTTCCTTCTCCCCCCATACCATCACTTCCTCATTCCATTCTTGTAGTT
>CABFOV010008455.1:0-23443 GCA_902141375.1 Timema poppense
CTCGGGTTGATGACAGGATGTGGGTGAGGAAATAACGGTAAATTAACCGGATGTGGAAAGTAGACTAATTGATAGCTTTGGGGCTGTTCCGAGGGGTCAAGAGAGATTACTTTTATCTCCTAATTCTTACTGTGGTACATTATAAAAATATATTTCAAATAAAATATGTTTATCTTTATTATTCCCACATATTTTCAATGATAATTTATTTCGTATCTCAACGAGTTATGGATGTAAAACAAAAAATTTGAAATTTATGATATTGTAAAAAAATCCCCTAAAATTAATTCTCACTGTAAAATGAGAGTCACAATTTTGTTTGGAATGTTAAACAGTGCATGAATACAAGTTTTAATTAAAATCGTTAAATCGGATTTTGAGAAAATTGACTTTTTCTCTTTTCATCCTTAAGGTGGCTATACACCAAGGAAATAGCAAAATTTTAATAACAATCATATTACTGAAGAATTTTTTTAACTGTTTTGGTAAATTTTAATAACTATTTTTTCGACATAAATCTTGGTAGCATGTCAAGAAAAATTTGAAACGTCAAAATTAAAAGTGGATAGTAAAGTAATTGAAACGTGTATATTTACAAGTTAATAGCCGATAGAATTCTCGCTAATAACATGTTATTGGCAGCTCCTCCAGTTCGAGTCACAGGAAGAGGTGGTTATTGTTGCAGCTCTTTTAGTGATTATTGGTGCAGGAAGACAGAAAAATAGGAAAATGATGTGGGTTCGTCCATACCTTCAAATTAGGGACAAGCAAATGGGAAATTATATCATAGGTACCTTGAAAAAGAATGAAAGAAAATTTGAAATTAGTGATTTATCAAGTATTGACAGTTTATAATGTTATCATCACAAATTGACATATTCCTACAAATGTATGTGTGCTTCCTTTTGGTATGTGACTTGAATAATTTGTTCACGTCACATGTGTGAGGAGCTTCTTCAGTCCCTGTCACCTCACCAACCATTTTTGTACAGCTGCTTCATCTGACGAGTCGTCTGTACTAATATTCTGGTTCGTGATCTCCTCTGCCATTTCAAACAGAGTTTCCAACAGTAATTACTTATTAGTGATATTTTGTTATCAACATCCTTTGACCAGGTCCGCTTCCAGAGCGGTCGCAAAATTTATGTTATTAACAAAGCTAGCAACAATGTTATTGACATATTAATGGAAAAAATAACAAATGTTGAAAGCAAATGTTACTGACAAAGGTTAAGAGCAAAATGTTATTAATATTTTTAGTAACTTTTAACAATGTTAGTAACAAAATTTTATGAAATTTTATGGGCTCACTTTTAGAATTGGTTAAAAACATTATTAATAACACGTGTTTTCAACAATGTTACCTCCGGTGTAACTCAGCCTTGTTAAGCAAATTACTATTAACTCTCGGGTTTGATATCTAATACAAAAAAAAATATTTGAGGGAACCTTTTGAAAACCCTCGACACCAAATTTAAGTCCGGTTGGTAAATTGGTTTCAGCTATAGTCCCAGTAACAGGCAGACAGACGAACGAACAGACGCCATCGCAAAAAAAAACCTTTTTCTGGTTCAGGGGGTGATAAAACGTCTACATTCACCAAAGCCTCAAGTTTTTTTACGATCACAATACTTCTCACTCCAAGGGGCCACAAGTAACATCACCATGATTATCATATATCAGTTTTTCTCTACGTTCCCTTAAAAGAAAAAGTGCAGAAGACAAATATACCCATGCCCAAGTTTAATATGTTAAATACGTAACTTATTTTAGTTCTCTAGCTTGGAGCAGCAATCGATCTGTGCAAACAACTGCAATTTAAATTTTGATTGCCTCTTCCTCTTACTCATTTCAGAGGTCAGTAGATAAATGTGATGTGTATTCAGGAGCTATTTACATCTAAGTCGCATCAAACAAACCACTAATAGGCAGGAGAAAACATAAGGAATATCCTTTCATAGGACTTATACAAATTAATATTAGTTTCCTTGAGCCACGTTTTAATATACGTCTGGACTATTTGAGTATTTCACACAAAATGGAGAAGAGGTGTGTAATGTAGCATTTTAAGGAAATGTATCCACACTATCCTAGAGGGAAAGGGTAAAACTGATTTAGAAACATCAGCTTAGTAAATCTAGCTGGGATCCAACCCTCAAATTATTCGTCTCCTGAAAACCAGTCAAGACTAGTCTTACTTCTTAGCCCACGTTCTCACTAATTTGGGGCAATAAGATAGAAATGAACAGGCAGGGGTGTTTAGTCTAACAGTGAGATTCCCATGTCAAGATTAATATATAAAAACGCTCCTAAGATTTATAACTATAAAATAAAAAGATTTGCAAATGTTTTCGCGTAGGACCATGAGTCCATTAACATATAAAAATACAACTCCTCCGATTCCCATCAAGTTAATACATACATTTTATTTAATTTGAATAGCTATGTACCCATTTTGGTGGCTGAGTGATTTATGGTATTACTCTCGCACGGTCGGGTGTAAACTACTGAGTGTTTTTCTTTAAATGGTTTTACACATTTTCTTCACGCAAATGAGGATACATTGTGTCCAATACTAAACCACCTTACCCCTACTTCATCAGAATAGTTGGTACATATGCGGTGATTAAACCAAGCGGTTATTATGGTGCAATAATACAATAATAATATCACAGTCGAGGTGACTACAAAGCATCAAGATAAGCTTATATAAATATTATATATTATTTCTTTTGTCAACATCCATTTTTCTCAACTAAAACTAAGCCTAAGGTATCAGTGGATAGGATTTTTCTTACCAACTTCTGACATAGCTTGCTCAGTTAACGTTTGTTTGTTTATAATTCAAGTTAAAAAGAATAATCTAACAATATTTTTTTTTGTCAATTACTGAAAATAAACTTTCTTTGCTATTTTGTGTATGCACTTTCAACAACCCAACAAATGATTACATCTTTTTGGGGGGAGAGGGGGGAGATGGAAAGGTTGAATGTGTGAAAGTTTCGCAAGGTTTCACTGGTACATTTATAATAAGATTAACACAAAAAATATTTAGAAAATAGCTTTGGAACTAATAAAAAGTAGTAGCTATTATAATTGCTATTTTGTTCAAATTTTCTTGTACAATTATAAACTATTTAGTCTTTATAATTGTTCTCGCAGCCAATATTGATAATAAAGAAGGTGTCAAAAATGTGAAGGTTCGAATAACAATGTTTAGTGCTAGATTATATAATTGTTTATTGAGCTACACTTAGTATTAACTTGAAAAAAGAGGAAAAAGAAAATCATTTGAGATTATTCAGGGTGTTATGCATTTAGTTGTTCAACTCTAAAATGGACTATGTTTATATTTTACTTAAATGTTGTTTAGTAACTACTACAACTAGTATCTTTAATGGGATGCATGTAGCTGTCCAAAATCTCACACAAGTTTGTTGTAGTCAGGATTAAGCTTGCTCGTACTAATTTGTAAGACACAGTGTGGATTTGAATCTGTTAAGAGACACCTGTTCTTTGATGTATTAATGTTAAAGAACGATAAAGTCAAATAATTGCCTCCTTGAAGGTTAATTAATTCAAACCTAAGATCATTCGATGCTGCTTCAATATTGAAAGTAAAAGGGTAGCTCACTAAATTGAAATTGATGTACTAAAGATTGGAAATCAGCAAACCAATTTGAAAACTCTGCTTTTAAAGCAGATACCTGCTGACTGTATTTTCCTGAACACGGCTGTACTTGCAAAATGGGAAAATGCGCAAAGGTTTGGTCACTCAGTTGTTTGGATAAAAGTACTAGTTTCACAACAAATGATTTAATTTCCACAAACAATTCACGCGCAGAAACACCCTTGCTTGTAATTTGATGTTCAACTAATTCACTTTGTTGAAAATGTCGACTGTGAATTCTAAATCACACACCCATTCTGTTTTTTTTAACTTAATATTCTCAACTAATACCTTTCATTATTTAAAAAAAATACTTAAATTTCTTATCTCTGCTATTATATTTGTTTTAGCGAGGATTTATTCGCATCCAGGGGTGGATCCAGATCATTTTCATAGAGGGTTCATAATTATAAATAACATAGCTACTATCAATGTTATATTTCTTTTTGAAAACATTTAATAGTTTCTCATTCATATTTGATCTTATGTATGCTTTTAACCATGGTCATCCTCTACAACTTTTTATAACCATATAGTTTTTATAAGATACCTGAAGTGGCCCTCCTTCAATAATTTTTGAAAAATAGCTCACTTTATAAGCTATGAGTAGTCTTCTCCTTGATTGTTTTTAAAATTAGATTATGTTATAAAGTTTTCCTCACATAGACATTTTTGAAATTTGTACGCCCCTCGAAGCTATTTATAGTGATCCTCACCTTAATTTTTTACAATATTTAGATACTTTTATAAGTGGTCTCACACCGACAACATTTGAAAATTGAATTATTTTAAGTACTAGGCTATTTGGGGTGGTCCTCGCCTGAAAATTCTTCAAAATGACATGCATCTAGAAGCTATTTGGAGTTTTCCTCCCTTAGACATTTTTGAAATTTGGATGCCCTTGGAAGCTATTTAGAGCTTCCCTCCTTTGACTTTTTCCGCCAGTTAGATACCTTTAGTCCAGCTCTACCACTCCATTTAACATAGGTAGGTAGGGAAACATATTTCATAAGTGTAAAAGAATTGAATTGGTAACAAAAATAGATTTATTATACAAATAACATAAAAAAGTGATATGGGGTTACAAAATTTAATAATAGGGCTTAACAACTCCAAAAACATATGAACTACCCGTATCACGGGAAAAGAACGTGTCCAAGGCGACACGGCAACAGTCAAATGGAAGTTAAGTTGATAGTGGGTATAGGATTGCAAGACAGCCGGGCTAGCGCCAGACTACCACCAGAAAGGTCTAAAAAAAGGACATAGAGAGTTAGCAACTTATAAAGGAAACCGGCTAATCCTATAGTTTTAGAGTTACCGAGTTACATGTCGGCCAAGCTACCTAGCTTAACTAGACAAAGGAACGACATCCAAAATAATAAACTGTAAGATGACCGAAGTTCAGTTATACTAGTCGATGACTAACAAACAGGTGTCCAACAAAATTTTACTATGGCCGGTTTATTCCCAGTGGGTATTGCCAGAGCACTCAATAGTACTTTTATGCTAGTACCCACTTCCTGGAGTATTCGTCCAATCTAATACACACCAACATTAAGTATATATCCAAAGTAAGTGCCAACAAAGGGGCGAAAGAAAATTCTATCTGTGCGGGTCACCGTACAAAATTAACCGTGTTCCGGACTTTGCGCACCCAAAATAGTAACACAGAAAATGGGGTGGCAACAAGAATGCTGTGAGATAATGACCTAGCTAGGTCCTCAAATAATGTCATTAGACAACCTACTTGAAGCCAAACAAAATTTGAACACGTGAACATGACGTTCACGGTGCAATGGCATATAGTGAATTAATAAGGACTTGGAAACATAATTGTCATTCCGACCAATTAAACTATGTCCGAAGGACATAGAAAAGTAAACATAGTCGTATGGACCATCTCACCAAGTCTGAAGGACTTGGAAATTTTCAGAATACTTGGATCAATAAACAAGATTCCCTCGGCGTCGAGGTGGTGACTCCCACGTCCCAACCATCGCGGTCAGCAGTATCTTCACAAGGTGCTGGAGCAGAGGTTCCTTCTTCGAGGATATCCAACAATGAACTACAATACCGTGAGCCTAGAGATCGCCCATTATATACTCTTTTTCTGACTAGCAGATTGGGCCTGTAAATAAGGAAAAAGGAAAGGAAGGGGAGATAGGGGGTTGGAGCAGTGGAGAAAGGTGCCAAGGAAGTCCGCTAGGGGAGTAGTGTTCGTAGCTAGCGGCATCGGACCAGCGATATTCAGGCCTTTCTTCAATGTTGAGTTCAAGGGGTTAGACGTCCGTTGACACTGTAATGCCTTCTACTCCGCCATATTTGCAGAACAGTTGGCGAAAGCATGGTAATCGAACCCGGGAACATCCACGTAATGTGAGTAGAACACAAATGATATTATTGCAGAATATATCAATTTTAATTCCCTTCTTCAGATTCCTTTGTATTATTTTAGCATTTGGTGCAGATTACAGTTTGTAGATTTCATTTGAATTAAGTGACATGCTACACAGCGTTTCCCAAACTGTGGTTTGCGAACCTCCTCGGTGTTCGCCAAATCTTCCAAGGGGCTCACCAAAATATTTCTGTAATGGCAGATTTTTTTTCAGCACTTTGTGAGGAATTTGATAGCATTAACAACAGTTTATTGTCTCCCACTGAAATCAGGTAATTATTTCGAGGTGGTTGTTTTTGCCAACCATTCATTTCACAAAGCAAAGTGCATGCAAGATCAAATGTGGCTCCAGGTTTTAGTCTATTTGGCAGATATTTTCTCAAAAATGAACGGCTTAGACCTATCTCTTCAGGGGTCGAATATTAACGTTTTTACTGTGCAAGACCATATTGAATGTTTCATAAAAATATGAAATTTTGGGAAACGTGTTTAATTAGCAATCAAACCGAGTGCTTTGATGTCATTAACAACATTATGGTAGAAAATCAGCTTTATTTGTAAGAAAATGTTAAGAACATGGTTATAGAACACTTGAAGGGACTTGGTAAAACCTTCAGAGAATATTTCCCAGCCATATCGAATAATAACAATTGGATTCACAATCCCCTGTAAGATTCAGCAGTTTTGGAATCTTCCAAATTAAGCGTGAGTGAAAAAGAGGAGCTCCTTGAAATTTTCACTGATTTTGAATTAAAGAAAATCTATAAATCTCGGTTATTAACTGGTGCCTGGTAAATTTTAAAGGAGGAGTTCCCAGTGTTATCGAATAAAGCTATTACAGGTTTGGTACCAATTTCTCCTACGTATCTTAGCGAAAAATCTTCATACTATTATTTAAAAATATAAAGAAAGAAACAGGCTCAATAATAAAAGTGCCTTAAGATTTTATTTATCGTCTGTGGTCCCTTACGCTAAAGCTCTGTTCCATCCAAAGAAAGCGCACCCTTTTCACTAAGTTACGTGAAAAGGTGAGTAGCTGTTAAAACTTTTAAACAATATTGAAACTTAGATTGGCGTGGAATGTTGTGCTTAAAGGAGGCTATTTCAGTTATGTAAAAGCAGTAATTTCCAGTACCATTTTAAAAATCATGTAAAATATATTAATATTGTGACAGTAAAGATAAGGAAATGTTATTATAGTACTTTGCTGGCTTAATTTCAGTTTTATTTTGTTAAATAAATGTATAGTTATTTGAACTTGTATTTAAATAGTTTCAATATTATTCCATTGTATTTGGTGGGGTATTCCAAAGTAACTTATGGAGTTATAGTAGGTTAATTTAAATATATTAAACAATTTGATTACAATTAATAACTAAATTTCATAAAAATTTTGTATAAATTAAGTGCGTGGTTATGGATATTTATCATGGAGTACATGCAACACAGATGTTTGTGAAAGGAGTTCGCGAGTCGAGAAAGTTTGGGAACTGCTGCTCTAGTCTATTAGTTATTTGATGCAGTCTTTTCTGGCAAATTTCTGACCATTGAATGCATCTAGAAGTAATTTGGAGTTTGATTTATGACCATCTTTCTGCTTCATTTTCGATAATATCAGAGGATTTAAAATTTATCTGAGGGAGGGGGTTATTCCAGGGGGGCAGAGTTCCCCACAGTTCCGCCTCTCTTCTGTACACATAATCTATATTCGGTTTTAGTGAATGAACTACTCTCATGCGATTATTAGTCTCCTTTAACGTGTGGCAGTCTACCGTCTCTATGCGGAAAAATGTTTGAAACTTGGTATGCACGACAAATATTAGTATATGAAAACGAAATTTTTTCCCCACACTTGTGTGAGTCATATCAAAAGTTAAGTAAACGTGGACGAATAACGAACGTGTGGACCCAAATTAAGAGGTGTCTGCGCGTAAAAGATAAAACATTGTATAATTTATCCGTGCTGTATTTTCTTTCTAAAATTTGAGCTTTCATTTTGTTTTTAATATTAGTTTTCTAAATTTCACCGGGGGGGGGTCAAATGACCCCTTGATCCCCCCTGAATCCGTGCCTGCTCGCATCTAAATATAAAAGCATTGTCTATTTGATTCTTAGAAATGCAATCCCTTACAGTTATAATAATTTCACAAGTGAAAGCATTAAAGACAACTACCGAGTCGAAGATGGCTGCGTTATCTGATAGATCGTGATCTTAATAAAATCACACATTTGTAGCCGACGATTTCTGCAGGTCCATAATAGACTTTGCCTTAAAATTTGAGTGAAGGATGACCCTGGGCACGGGACAGTTCCTGAATAGCTCAGTGGTTATAGCATTGGCGTACTAATCCAAAAGTATCGGGTTCGATTTCCGCGTCAAGGTATCGTTGTACTATTTAAAGAATATGATATTTTATCAAAACCTATGAGTCTTGACGAGCCTCTATAAGAGTGATCATGTATCCGACAAAAACTATACGAGAAGTAAAATAGTCCACGTCACACAACTAAACTAATTCTATGCTGTTGGGTATTTTAGAGTGATTGAAGGTGACGGAAGTGGAAGAGGAAGGATTCACAGAACTGGCGGCCAACGTGGTGGCATCGAGCATTTATAGGTCACCCGGTAAGAGATGTGGATTCTGTTTGGTGTAGGAAAAGCACAAAGATTTATATGTGTACAAGGAATTGTTCAAAGTATGGGTTTAGAAAAATCCACTTCTTTGAGAGGATTTCATGCATTCACAGGATGTGATGTTACCTCATCATTTGCATTGGAAGGAAAGGCGACAGCATGGCATGTATGGAAATCCTTTCCTGAAGTGACATCTGCATTTCAAGCTATTTAAACACCTTTAACCTCAATAACTGAGGATATTTTCCAATTGCTGGAAAAATTTGTGTGGTTTTGCCATACTATAAAGGCTGTGAAAATATGTAGGCAAATGAAGTTGGCAAGATTTTAATCATCCTATTAAATGGGGGTGAACGAAAGTTGGAACTGAATGGCATCCTGTTTGGTAAACTCTATCTCCAATAAAGGAAGCATGCAGAGAACTTGATAAATGGGAAAGTTCCAATGGCTTTAGCACAAGATGTTCCTGCAGAAAGGCACAGTTACCATGCATACTCCTCTGTACAAACTGTGCCCAAACCTGCTACAGTAAAAGACAAGTCTAAATGTACTTAGCTTCAAATAAAATATATATATATATATATATATATTGTATATCTAATAGAAATGATTGTTACAGCACCTACGTGAAAGAGGACATTTAATAACTTGTAATATTAAGTGATGAAGAAGAATATTTTTGCATTTAAGAAGAGAATGTGCAGTGTTGAGCTTAAGAAAAAGTATAATTATAAACTGAATAACTTGTGAATGTGGGATTTCCACAGAAACAGCATTTAGGTTCAATTCACTGCCTGAATTGATATTCGTTTTATTAACTTTGTTACTGATGTGTAAAATATGCAATTTTGTTTCTGGACAATATGCATTTCACACAATTTGTTTATATGGACTGAACTTTACAGTATTTTTATAACATAGATACATGTTTTCTGAACATTTTGAAAATTTAATATCTTACAGTCAATGCGGTAAATTCCTTGGCTTTAATCGTCTTCATGAGTGTGTGTTGCAAACATCTGTACTGGCCTACTTTCATAATTTATTGGTATACAAGTATGCAACTTATCTCAACCTTATCAAGTAAATCATAGATGTTTGGTATCTTTGGTATGACAGTCTGTGCAGTAAAGTTCTCAATATAACACACAAGTGTTTATTCCTTTTAAACTTAAACGGGCAGTATTAGGTGTAATAGCATTGAGGGAGTGTATTCCCCAGTAGCACTTTCCCGGAGTTTTTCGCTCGTTCTTTTAACTATTTAAACAAAAATGGCTTTCCCATGGTATCATTGGAAAGGTAATTGAATTTTTTTTTAAAAGCTATAGAGACAAATTTCTCAGATTCTGAGTACTTTTCACGAAACTAAGCAAAATGATGTATAAAAAAAAGGCTTTCCATTTTTTGCGAAAACAATAATTCTTAGAAAAATAATTTTCAATAAAATAGAAAGAACAATAAAATATATTTAAATAAAGATAATAAAAATTTTAATCGGAGTAGCGGTGACCTAGATATTAACAGGTGAAAAAATACCTCGGCCGCCATCTTCGATGGCCGCCATTTTGGTGTTCTAAGTAGATTTTGAGATGGTTCCCTATCTAAAATACTTCGTTATAGTCCTCAGTATCTGTATAGCAAGTAAGACATTCCAATCAAAAAGTGCAGGGCTATTTCTGATATTGAGATGTACCACACGTACTATTAGTGTCATCATACCTCCACCAGCTTACGACCAAGTATGATGAGGACCTAGTGACACTTAGCCTTGAACAGTGATTCTCAAAGTGGGGTACGCGGAACACATTTTGGGGGTACGCCATGAAGCGGTAGAATTATTGTATAAGTTAGAAAGAATATCCAACTTTGTCAAGCATAGCGATAAAATATTTACTGCCTTTCACAACTACGTATTTATATGAAACTGGTTTTCCAACGTTAACTGCTTTAAAATATAAATATGGAAATAGATTGGATTTTGAAAATGACTTGCGACTCTACCTAATCAAGATAATACCCACCATTGATGAACTTTGGAAACATAAGCAAGCACACCTATCTCACTGAGTGCCCACAGTATGATATCGATAATTTTGTTAGATTTGTTAAATCAATCATGTAATTTATTTTGTTTATTAATATATGTAGCTGTATAAAGTAAACTGTAAATATACACAAATAAATATAAATATTTTATTGTACACCCATTACTATACTAAAATATTTTATACCTATCTGTACAAGGGGTACGCCAGTTATATAAATATTCCCATGGGGC
This sequence comes from Timema poppense, assembly GCA_902141375.1. Classification (NCBI taxonomy): domain Eukaryota; kingdom Metazoa; phylum Arthropoda; class Insecta; order Phasmatodea; family Timematidae; genus Timema; species Timema poppense. The sequence continues at coordinate 10,982 of CABFOV010008455.1, forward strand.
ACGTAAAGCATACAAATTTGAAAGACACTAGCCTAGGAAAAGAGTGCCATAGAAGGGATATGTTTAAATTAAGAGGGGACTTTAATCACTTCATAAAAGAGGTAAGACCCTGCCTAGTGGGGAATTGCCAAGTTCAATGTTGCCCTATGAACCTAGAAAACCCAATACCTGATTACTCTAGACATAAACATTGCTACCCCCCCCCCCTCCTTAATATCTATAGGGTGAGGAAGACTGAGAATCAGGCAAGAATGTTACCTGGTTGAACAATATAGTTTTTTATTGTAAATAACAACAATAGTACAATACTTGAGAAGGCACAAAACCGTGCGTGAAGCGCACCTCTCCGTTAACCATAGGAGTCAATTAGATAACATAAGTAAACAATCTTGAAACCTCCTCAGGACAGTTAACAAACAACACTAAGTGTGTCGGGCTCAAAATCTATCAACAATGTACAGTTCGGGATCACAACTTTATGGACCTTAGCCCCTTGGCTGCTTAACCTACCAGTATTGTTCCCAGAACATGACGTAAGGCATAACCGTAACTCCCGCGCAACAGTTACCAAGCCTAGTTTAAAGATTGAATATTTAAAGACGCTCGTAACTAACATGGCGTCACAGCAATCCAGTAAACCTCGAATGTAAAAGTAAACTAAGCAACATAACAACTCTCTGTATTTCACCCGATAAATTAAGCCGAGTTGAAATACAGCTAAACTAATGGTTGAATCACAAGACGGGTTTCGAATCCGGGTCGCAGAGACAAACTCTGGAAGCTCTGACCATAAACTAGTATTTACATAAATACTTATCAATAGAAGGTTTGGGCTCAGACCCCAAATTTAGGCGGGTGATGAAGGGTGACGGCCTTTCTACATGCCGCGGTAAGCGCATAGCATTGCAAGTTCAACTAACAAAATAATAAAGTTTTAAGATCCAAAAAGATAATTTTGACTAGAGTGCCCCCCATGACGCCGAAACAGGAATTTTGATATGGAAGACAATAATCCCCAAGACCGACCTACGCCGTTCTCACCTCTTATCCACAAGTCGGTGGGGTAGTAAGTGACCTCATGTTCCCGGCGTAGCCGTATATATACAAGAAATAATTCCCAGAGGGGAGGAATGATCGAAGGAATTGGAAGGCAGGAGAACATAACAATCGAAGGAGGGAGATGGTCCGAGAACAATGTAGACGCGCCCAGACGCTATGCGTGGCCGGATACGGAACTCTCTTCTTTCTTCGGCTGGCTGGACACGTGTTCGATACTTGCTGTGGGTCGGCTTGTGCGTGTCGCTCAGTCTGTCCGGTATTTCTTCGGAGAGCGGAGGTCGGTGATAGTGTTTGTGCCGTGTGTTGGTCTTCCGAGAGCGGGTCCCCCGGGTTGGTGAGTGTTGACCCATTGATATTACATGTAAGTCGTTACATCATGAAACTCTATATTCCACCTGAATGCGTTAGCAAAGTTGTTGGATAAACATAATTTGTCAGAGGCGGACAAGGTTACATTTGCTGGGAAGTCTTTTAATAGGGTATCAGCCCAGAAGGGGACAATTTCTCAAGAATATAATAATTGTTAGACCCACCTTGGTGGCGTAGTTAGCAAACGCGCTAGTCGTATTGAGCTCGACTGCCGAGGATGGGGAGATCGAGGTTCGAATCTCGGTCGGGTAAACTGGGGTTGGTTTTCCTAAACGGTCTTCCAGTCTCCCTCCACGCAAATGTGGGTTCACTTCTTCTAAATTCAACCTTTCCAATTCCTACTATATTAGCGTAATTAGTACTTAAGCGTATAACCCGAACGGGTAGTAAAAAGGTTTTAGGAGGACTTTGTCACCAAACTCCAAAGAGAGTTCTGATCAACTGAGGTGTACCGTCATCTTAGGGATAGTTTTCTCTCAACTAAGTATTATTCTAATTCTGAAGATCTATAATATTTTCTTACGTCAGCCTATAAGTAGTCCAGCCTATAAGACAGTCCGATGTCAGAAGGGAAGCTAGCTTTACTTGAAGTCTAGAATCTTCTTGAGTAAATATGGCAAATGTTAGTTTCATCGTCACAAACTTCTATAGATAACGTCTTTGTTGAACTTTGCTGAATCGATGAGTTGGAGTCAGCGTCCAGAAAGGGTCAGAAGTTCCACAATTAACAGTGGAAGGAGGAAAGTGGAAACTGGTGGCGAATGTAGCAGGGGATAGGCCATCAGAGATCCTCGAACACCCAAACGCATGTGGAGACAAGTCATCTGCAAACATCTCAACAGCCTGTAAGCAACGGTCAATATAAAAACAATAACCAACAAAGAAACCATCAGAATCAAGATAGCCAGTTCAGTCTCGCAATTTTAATTGAAGATTTTTCGGACAATGCAACAAATTAGTCAATTATTAATTGAATATTAGTCATTAGTTTGATTTTTTGGTTCATTCCCCGTGGAGGTAATCTTAACAATAGAAGATTTTGCAGGAGGAGGTTGCCGTGGGGATAACAACAATATTACCTTAGGGTACAGCATGCACTCTCTGAACCTGCAACTTATCTAAAGAGAGGGAGAAGCATATAAAATGTTGATATGTTCATCATATTCCCCAGAAGACGAACAGGTAGTGGTCACAGAGGAGCAGGAAGGTGTTCAGCTTGCAACGTTCAGTCAGTCTAGTTAGAGACATTAGAGAATACCTATTGAATGGCATTCTAGAAGAGGAGAAGATATTGTACAAATATCCAATAATTAACGTTAAAGTAGAGGGAGTTCACTACAGCTGTTTATTAGATTAGTGAGCTGAGATAAGATGTATCTCGCAGACGTTAGCTAACACGATCATTGCCAATGGTGTTAAGGTTTGCATTTTTTTCCTTACCAATGACCACTGTGTTGGGAGCGACGAATAAAAAGAGACCTCTCATCCACCAACAGATGTATTTGAATAAAAAGGCATTGGTAAACCTAGATATATACCCTATATAGTAGGTTCGGAGTCAATTTAAACTTCAATTAATGCCTACAATACTCAGATAGTCATGAAAGACCCGTGAAAATAGTCAATCCATAACGGGATGTTAACTCCAACCACGTGAGGATTCAAGTCTTATATTTAAAGATAAGCCCTAAATAAAATAAATATACCCGAGGTGATGAAAGCAGCACCCGTAAGTAACGAGCATGCCATTCCTACTGATTTGGAGCCGGAGGATGTGGTGGAAGAAGTTCCAGACATATCCTTGGAATAATAAATAGTCGTATTCCAAATCTTACCAGATTGTAGGTCAATATTTTCTAATATGTCAGTTAGAATTACCTTCTATGAAACTGACATTACATTGACTGATGACAAAACATATATCAAACACACCTAACCTCTTCCATACACCTATGCTGATTAGATATATGCACAAATGGAGCAGATGTTTAAGGAGGCTTCATTAGTAGGTGCTCGAGCCTCTTCGTTAAGATGTGATAAAGAAGGATAAAACATTTAGATTATGTTTAGATGTCAGGAAACTAAATCCGCTCATAGCTAAGTACAGAGAGCCTCCTACCAACGTCAATGAGATACCAAGGAGTTTTGACAAAATCAAGTATTTTTCTACACTGATCTGAGTCTGGGTTTTTTTTACTTGCTTTAAAGCCTGTTGTAAGGAAGTATACCATTTTACTGTTCAAGTTCAGACAGTATTGCTACACTGTCTTTCTTTTGTAATCAGTAATACAGTACGGGAGTTCACTAGATGCCTAGATCCAATTTAAAGGGATTCACTTAGGAATTTTGCTAGAGCCTACGTGGACGATATACTAATAACTCCCTGCAGTTTTGAAGTACACATCCAAAATCTTATAGGAGTGTTCGAGAGGTTGTTGAGCTGTGGCATGACTTTAAATATTAACAAATCCCATCTTAGGACATTTACTCAGGGCAAATGGAGTGCGTTTAGATCCCGATAAACTAAGTATAATTCAGGAATACAAAACTTCTAAAACTCCTACGCTAATCAAAGACATCCTAGGCCTAGTGGGACATTACAGGAGACGCATTGATCAATTGGCTAAAGAGGCCCTACCATTATTATTATTATTATTATTATTATAATTTACTCAAGAAAGGAGCTAAGTGGTGCTAGACCAATTATGAATAAGAAACCTTTGTTAAGGTTAAAAACCTCTTCTTACACACCAAGGTGTTTATAAAATCCGAGTAAGTAGTTTCCTTCTATTTGACTACCAACACCAGTGCCTATGCTCTAAGAGTAGCTATAAGACATAAGGATGCTTCTAGTTAACTTCATTGATAATCGCAAACTCAACCGTGTGGAAAGAGGCTATACCTTTATGAAGATCAAATGTATGTCTATAGTAGTGTCCCTCCAAAGATATAAGACCATGTTACTAGATACAAAAAAATCCTTATAATTAATTATGACAAAGCATTGCCTTAAAAAAATATGTGCGGATTTAAACAATTAACCCACATGATGGATTCTGGCAATTCAGAAATTTGACCTGGGTTTTGAATACATACCTGGTCAGGAGAAAGTACAAGCTGGCGTGTTTAGTAGGTTCACACTGAATGAATGACATCAATGAAGTCTAATCTGAGTTATCCCTTCAAACCAATAACATCGTTGTACTGCCAGTAGAACTCATAGGAGATCCCAGGTAGAGGGTCAGTTGAGAAACAACCCAGTGCTATAAGATGAAGATCCAGAATACTTGGATATCAGAACGTCCTGGCCAGTCCAAACAAGCAGCTGGAGAACTGGATAATATGACACGCCACGTTGTAAGAAACTACCAATTAGTGGAAGGAGTACTATATCGCATCAGTAGCTCTACAAATCCGTTGTATTATGATTTGAAAACATTCGTACCAGAGAGTGTGAGAGGGCACATAGTTAACTGTAAACTGGGACAAACCAAGAAGTTTAATATATATGGAAGTCCAGTTCAAGTAGCTCTCATTATTAGAAGAAATGCGTAGGAAATGTGTGATCCCAAAACGAAAAGAATCAAGGGCATGTATAATCGCTCCAGCTGGAAAGTGTGGAAACATTTTGTAAAAGGTTATTACACCCTCCGCCGATCCTATAGGTAAGGCCCCTAAAACTACAGGATACGAAGGATGTAACGTACATATGTAAATGACAACAGATAAAAGAGCAGTGTTTTAAATTCGGAATACTTTAATTTGCTCAAAGCTGAAAACAAACAATGGAAAGCGTTGGCCTTAATTCAAAAACTTCCAATATCTACTACTATAAAAGAAAACATTGCATCATACATGCTGAATATTCACAAAAACTAGACTTAAGGTCTTTCATAAATTGGGTTATGGTTATTTACAATTGAGAGAAAACAGGTCTATCTCACAAGACGTTACTAGAAAGTTAGTTATACATATTAAATTGACATATCAACGAAATATCTCAATTTACGTTAATTCAATGATTTACATTAAAGTTTGATCAAAGTGACCCCAACACAAAGTTAGCAAAATAAAATAAATAACATCAGACGTGATTTCCCTATGGCATTGACTCAAACATTAAACAAATTACTATTGGTCCCTCTTCCATGACCCCAATATAAAAATCTGTTTTACAAATATATATTAAATTATTTCAAATGTAAGGTTTCTCCGGTCCCTCCTCCATGACCTCGACATATCGTCAGCTCTATATCAAACGTTCTTTCATAATGCTCTATATCAAACGTTCTTTCATAATGCTCTATATCAAACATTCTTTCATAATGCTCTATATCAAACGTTCTTTCATAATGCTCTATACCAAACGTTCTTTCATAAATGCTCTATATCAAACGTTCTTTCATAAATGCTCTATATCAAACGTTCTTTCATAATGCTCTATACCAAACTTTCTTTCATAAATGCTCTATATAATAAAATTTACATTCCTCTATATATTGAGTCTAGAAAGCAAGAAAAAAGTGGGGGTTTACACATACTAGTCAATCACGCAGTAACAGTTCATTTCGTCATCATGATGTAATTTCACAAGTTTTCCTGGTCGCTGATTGGATGTCTATCATCGCAATGCAGTTGTTACGTTCATCCAACTCTTTGACCGATGTAGAAACATCCGATGTTTTGGCGAGGGTTTCCTTATCCCTCCGCAAGGGGGTAGTATAGGGTTTGTTGATTTGGTGACTGGACTCTTGCAAAACACCGTCTAGTGTTAACGTAATTCTCGGGCCGGGTAGATCGTCGAATACGGACTTCTCAAGTCGTTGTCGCCCCACTCATTTACCTTGGCGGTTTTGACTCGGCAGTATCGTAGCGAGGCCAGCTTGAAGATCAGAAGGTACGTGAGGAACAGTTTATTAAGTAGACAGTTGATAATGAATATTTAAGAACGCTAATTTGATGTATGATTGTTGGGACTACATTGGGCTACAATAATGTAGTTTACTATTGTAGGTTGCATCGAGGTTATTTTGGGGAGCGGGTAGTATGCTTTAAGCGACTGAACGTGTAATATCAGGTTGGGTGGGGTAGTAATTGTACTATACGAAGCATTGTATTGTTACAAGGTAATCTGGAGTGAGAGGTGTAAGCTTGGGCCGAACCAAAGCAAGATAAGAGGGGTGGGTTTTTTTTTAGTGATAACCACCTCACAGGTCAGAGTCGCAGAAGTGTTGCCGTTAAATTAATTAGACTATGTTGGCTCTATTTTTTACTATAAAAAACACCGAATTTATTATATTTGTAATCAGAAGAAATATAATAATTATTCCATCAAATGAAAATGCAAGGCATCGAAACCTATATTTTGAGTTGTTTTGTCTCAAACATTATATTTCTTAGATCTACAGAAAAGGAAGGACAAGATATTTATGCTTGCTGAAATTTGTTACGCGGGAAGCTAAGCAGATCAGTCACTCATACTTAGGACACAATCAATGCTCATATCTAATTAGCATTAAAGTTATACAATATTGAGGTAGGCTACTCCTCTATAAGTTGGGAAGGTTAGTTATGTTAGCCACCAAATGACGGGTGACCTGATGAAGCCAAACGAACAATGTAAACAATTATGGTTAAATTGACCTTTCCACAAATCTGGTAGCGATAAAAATAATAATGAAGAATGGCGATAGTAAACCCTAGACTATGGTAATATCAAAACTACTCGCCATCGGTGACTCTCAATTTATCAGAGTAATAGACACATTGTTGTAGATAAAAGAATATCTTAACAGCCATATCGTAATAGAAATATACAACAAAAATAGAAACATTCGTTATATTTAGAAAAACTAACGTTAGACATTTCAACTAGAGTTAAAACAATAAGCACGCTGCTTCGTGGCCCCTGATTTAACCAACAAAGAATACATCTCCGATTTTAACCATAACAAATAAACTTCCCATTAATAAGACGTGGCATAATCTTAAAACATAGGATTTGGAAAAATTACAATATAATATAGCCCAATGCAACACAGGACCAAAATGGTGGTGCTCTAAAACGTAAACCCATCCATGAAACGGATAAAAGAGTTTCTTTATCAAACAAATGTTTTGGGTCCAACCGTGCAACAGTATTACGTTTAACCATAGTCTTTAAGTGAAATTCAGGAGACCCGGTATAAATAAATAAAGATTCGATTTAAAATATAACATCCCAAACTGTAATTTTGAAAGATTAATGCCAAACAGAATTTAGAAATAAACCGAAATAAATCCATCCAAGACCAAAATGCCTCACCTAGTGATCGTAGTGCAATGTGTACTGACATTACAGAGTTCTGCCATTATATACACACACTTGGGGTAATGTGTTCTTAATGCACGGGAAGCAAGGATGGGTAGACGGGTAAGGGGGGTAGCACTGTTCTGGAACATGCTCACACAGTCTAGGCATAATTCAAACGCGCACCGAACAATAGTTCCGTTATTTTCCAATCACAGCTGTCGGCGCGCATTCAACCTGCGCATATTGACTGTCTATTATGTTCTTGGGCAAGGCACAATTAGAGGAGAGCAGTGAACTATGATCCCACAGGTCGGTCTAAAATGAGTCGTGCCGCGATGTTGTTGTGGCGTGGAGCCATGTCGTTAAGAGTTGACTGGGACAGAAGTGGTAAGCCAAACCATACTCTTCTTTACGTGTTGTAACAAGGTTACAGAGTGAACCCTGAAGATGTATGTACAGCCTTGTGGCAAAGATCCTGTGAGCTCGGCCTGCCTCTGGGTGCTGATATGCTTTTTTTTACCTTGGACGCTAATTTTTTTGAGATTGTGGTTTGGTTAAAATAAAAAAATCATAAGCTATCAAGTGAGTAGCTAGTATGACCTTACAAATGAACTTGACCCTGACGCTGATTGGTCAGAAATGGTCACGTGACTCCTCCTCGCGCTCTGATTGGCTGTTGGTTTCCCCCTCCCCCTCTCGTCCTCCTCCTGCCTCCCTCCTCCCCTCTCTTCCCCTACAGCCCCCCTACAGACCCTCCTCCTACATCCCCCTCGTCTACCAACCCCATACATGTTGGTTCTTGATGATTAATTATTAATGATTGTTAATTAATTAATTGTTAATTGATTATTTTTAATTAATTAATTGGTAGGATAGAGGTGTTGGAGTTTTTATTAATTTATTAGGGCGTTGTAGTTTATTAGAACCTCGCGCTATGGCTGTCTTATGTAGAATGAACATTGGCTTCTCCATCACAAGACTCTACTGGTCTGCCCAGAACGAACCTCGCGCTATGGCTATCGGGGCTAGAGTGTGATAAATGATTCCCCTGCCTTGAGACCCCCCTCCTCCTTAGAGTTATGTGTCACAACCCTGGCACCAGTCTGGCGGGTCGACAAGACAAGTCAGGACAAGAATAGATCGTGACTTCTGCAACCTGGGCTTTCCCAATGACATCATCGCAACCCCTGGGTTTTTTCACCGCTAGAGAGCATTGACACAGCTCTAATTATGCACAACCAGGGGCCACGGAATTCTAAGTTAGGGGCCGCTATCTCCGTCAAAAAAGTCTACTAAAGTCTACTAAAATTGTTTGTTTGGTATCGTCTTTCACAATGCACGGATGTGTGTATCCGTCATGGACCGGAGGAGTAAGGTATAATTGTTCCAGAGTTTATGTGGTGTGAAAGAAAGTATAAAACCACCTTCCCCCGAGCGAGATATAGATTCACGACCTCCAAACACCTTAACGTGTACCCAACCCCCAATATCTCTTAAACAACAAATAAATTTAATGTTTCCGTATATAACTTTTACAAAAGGAATCATAAGTAATACAATTATTTAATGGCCGTAAATATATTTTGACGAAATAATATATAACAGGGCTGAATACATGGCGACAGTTTGGTGGGTCGTCAAGACAAGAATAGATCGTGCCCATGAATGATGGCGTATTGGTTTTCCCTGGCACCAGGTTGGTGGACAGACAAGGCAATCCAGGACAAGAATAGGTCGTGACCTCGGCAACCTGCGTTTAGCCTGGCACCAGCATGGCGTCCCAACAAGACGAGTTGAGACAAGAATAAATATTGAGGTCATTGACCCGGGCAACGGGGTTTTCCCTGGCACCAGGTTGGCGGGCAGACAAGTCGAGACAAGAATAGATCGTGACCCTGTTCTTCTTCTCGTACTATTTGACGTCGAACGAGGGGGTGGGTATAAAGAGGGGCCCCCACTTGTTTGTCTATTTATAAGCGTTTGTAGAGCGGTTCAAGATGGACAAGTTACAGCAGCTGGTAAATATGGTTGACGCCGTGCAGACCGTAAAATTGTGTGTTCTAACCGTAGATCAAATGTACTCGGTGGATAAATTAAAAAAGGTCAATACAAAGTTCGGGAAACGCCTAATAGCCTATCTAGATAGCGAGTTTTGTGTATTTTTATCCTGTCGTTTTGGTACTCTAACAGAGGAAGACGTGTGAGAACTTAATAAAGAAAAACTGGTATTTACCTGCGCTGGAGTAAAACCCGGCTCACCTACCATTGTGAACTTTGAACGCGTTTAAATGACGCGGCAGTTAACAACAACAACAACAACAACAACAACATTGGGCAGTGGAGAAATTAATACATGTGCATAGTGAGCCATACAGAACGTTTAGCTCTCAGGTACGCTCACCATGTCTAGATCCGGTTATATTAATTTAGTTTTTGTGGGTCATACGATTGAGGAGCCTGCCTATATTGTAAGGGCTCTTTCCCCCTCACTCTTCCCTCAAACCTTCAAATAAGTCTACATCCCTGTTTCTACACACTATTTATATGCCTGCCCGGCTGGCACAAGTGCAGAAACAACCCGGACTTAGCCTCGGGCCTCTGGGTACCCGAACTCGCCACTAACGGGCATAATTGATAGTAAAATTTTACAACCCTATGGGTTCACACCACAACAATAATTCTAAGTTATTTATTCTCACCATCAATATCTTCCACAGCAGTACATACTCCAATAAAATAGTCTTATTCATACACAATAGCCAGTCATTGATAACAACACCAAAAGATACTTTTCTTATAAAAAAACAACCTTTTTTTATCAATAACGTTTCTACGTGTTACCAAAACAAAATAAATTTAATATTCATAGAGGTTTTAGAACTGCCAAGAAATGTACTTGTTTTTTGTTAGTGTGTTAGACCACACCCAAGCGCAGGCATCACTGGTCCTTTCAATATGATAGTAGAGAAGGTTCACAGTGTGGTGGTGAGTGATAGACATGTAATTTATAAAGTAGAGGAGTTAGGCTACATAGAGTTTTACGACTCTACCTGTCACACGATAAGAGCGATGGAAGTACTACCCTACAAGAGAATAGAGGAAACGTACATGTGTGATATGACGTGCGCAGTGTATAATTTCCGCAAGGGGGACGTTGTGGCTGTGTTGCCCCGACCGCCACCACTGCCCTTCCAAGCTCCACACCACCCACCACCTTCCTTCACGACGCCACCGCCGCCGCCCCCCAGGCGTCAGATTCACCGGCGTACCCACCATCAGAGTCGTCCGTCTACCCATCAGTAGAGTCACCTGCGTGCCCACCACCACCACCGGAGGAGTTAAAGTCCTTAGATCTCGAGGATTTAACAATTTACGAAAATTATTCAAATGTTATAATTATAGGTGAAACGCCAATCTATTATTTGGATTGTAAGCGATTTAAATCTAAAGTACTCTCTATGATATATCTCGGAGGACAAAGTGTGATATTTTAAAAGTTAATTAATAAACTAAACGTACTCATGTGTTTGTAGCACTCTGCTGCCATCATCGGAGCTAGCGGTGACATTTTGAAAAAACGTTAGAGTTTGTGAGTAGAGCGAGTGTTTATTACTTTTGTTGCATCTCCACCTGCATTATGCCATTTAAATGCTGCATTTGTGATGAATCCTACGCAAGGCTCTCCACTCTTATTCGGCACACACATCAATGTCATCAAACACCTCCAAATGCGGCTCACAAGGATACCTGTTGGGACGAGGAGGTATTATGCAGTGCGTTAGACCTGATCGAGAAAGAGGAATACAATCGTGTCATGTGCTTAAACGATCTTGAGAAAAACAAAAGTTATAACGTTTTGCTAGCGGAATAAACCACCAATGAACCTAATGTTATTGTGCTTGAGTTTGTTGGAAGAATAAGTTTACCAGGTAAAAACTGTGGAGACATTGTCAATATACGCTCTAGCTTCTCTCAACCTGTCTTGAACTATTTTGTAGGGAGCTCCTACTCATTTTATAGATGGTAGATGTCTTTTATATGTTTTTTCTTGCTATGTATTGGACAAAAGAACTAAATATATTTGCTGCTTGTTGTTGTTATGAATGTTTTAAATTAATCAATTGCTGATTGTCAATAAAAATAACTAGCAATAGAATGTCGTTATTATTTTTAAATCCTTAAAATAAATTGGTTGGAGAATAAAAGACCTGAAGGAGATGTCAACATTGTTGTGACTTAGATTGCTACCCAAAAAGAATTTAAAATGATTGAATTGTTCATCTTATCCATAAATTATAGTTTTATAATATATATATTTACGAGTATATCTTACCCGTTAATGTGAACAAACCAGTACACGTACTAAGCTACACAGGTAATAAATATATGTAAGCCAAAGGTTTCAGGTTTCGATTCTCTTGTCCAGGTGTCATTTTTTCCAGAATATTATATGTATTAAAATGTTGAAAACTCTTTAGGAGAAAATGATACATATAAACATTGTTTTAAATATTATCCAAGTAAATATTTATAATATAAATCAATGATCGAATAAAGGAGGCAGCAGCTTTCTCATTACGGCGTGTGAAAGGTTAGGATGTCTGCCCACTGTACCAAGTATCCAGAAATAATGTATAGCTCTCTCTGTCTGTGAAGAGATGTTTGAGACTTGTATTTGTCTGTTAATAGAGTTTTGATTTAATCTATGTCGCGTGGCTAGCGTCAATGGTCAAGACGTCTAA
>CABFOV010008457.1:0-23439 GCA_902141375.1 Timema poppense
TGGTTTGGACCAGCACTCTAAAGTAGATTATTAACCTAACATAACCTAATATAACATAACATAACAAAGCCTAATCTAACCTGACCTAAATGTTAGATTAGGCTTGGTTATGTCAGGTTAGGTCAGGCAAGGTAATTGGTTTACTTTTGAGTGCTGGTTGGAGTTAAAAGTGGGGATCCTCTTTCCCACCTCTTTCTAGAGATGGATAAAACTCAAAATGTAATCAAATTCTAAGATACTTCGGACTTTTACCAACAGATATCGGTAAATGTTAGGATATAGTAAATTCTAGGATTTACCGGTCCTCGGACTTTTACGGTAAAACACACACATATGTGTGTGTATGTGGCTGGCATACTATTATGAGATCCATGCCATCCAGGACTAATTGTAGTATATAACGTTACCAGGGAGAAATGTTTTTAGTTTAGTGATTCAACGTGGGTGGTAGCGTTAAAGTTAATATCTTTAAGCCCTGCGTTTACCGGGACCCGACTTGATTTTTAATATATCAAAAGAATCTAATCAAAATTTTAAAATTCCAGCTTCAAGGTACACACGTTCGTGCCCAAGGGCTTATAATTTTTAAAATTCAAGATCTTTGTGTATGGTATATACCACGAAATATTCAATAGATAAAATTACCCTCTTTATTTTAATAATATAAAAAAATAGGACAGGACAACTTACATTGTAGTCCGTGACATCCAAGACGGTACAATATATATATAGCCTTATAGACATGATATACAGTACCGCTAATTAGGTAACCTTTAAGGCATCCCAGTGAAAAAAAAAAGATCAGTCATTTAAAAGCGATTTTATGGTCTAATTCAATGTTGCTAATGGAAGAGTTAAAGATTCGACCTCGTTCTAATACACCTCGTTATGACATAATAATCGTCCCAAACAAATGGGATGAATTTATGTTTCCTAATACGCTCCTCTCTCTTCCATTACAAATACCAACCTGACTGGTAAACCACACGTTACATGAAAACTACAATAATAACAAAGGAGAGAGCCCATATTATTATTAAATTGCACTTTTGAACCGAGTAATTGGAGCAGTCTACCATCATTGAAGTGGAATCCTTGAGTCCTTTGTTACAGAAGTAAGGGAAAGTGATGAAAAACGAGTGTTGTGTTTGTTTGACGTAATATTATTGCCTATTGCATCAACAATGTCTTTACTCGCTCTCATTGTTATATTAGAGTTTCTTAGATTCACATAGATGGTTGAATCGTTTAAGGCGTCACCTTCGCTGTTACTGGACTGCCAACGACGGAAAGATCGGAATTCGAATCCCGGTTGGGTGCAATTTTACTGAAGTTTAAAAAAAAAATGTTTTACCACTATTCCTCCACGAAAATGCTCGTACACTTCCTATAAATTCAAACTTACTCATCCCTAATACATAGTGCCATTAGTTTCATACGCGAATGGGTAGTAAGACACAATAACAAATAAAAAGTACTTTAAGGTGGATCCATTGTAGTTTTTTGTGCACCCCATCTTACTACCCGTCCAGGATATCCGCATATTTAAACTATTGTAGAATACTAATTAAGAGGAGATGAGGCATGTTGAATTTGAGAGGAGATGTACCTATATTGGACTGGAAGGAGAGTGGGAAATCATTTAGGAAAAACTAAACTCACTGTATCTGGCCGATATCCTAACCTTAGACCTCCCCATCGCCAATAAGCTAAACAAGACGGATCTTACGTCATAGCCCACGTACACATCGATACGGAGGGCTAACTCAGTCAAATTAATATTTATTGACGTATATAATCACTCAATCTATATTAGAACCAACTTTGACTAATAATTATAAATACAAAGTATAGAAAATTGCCTGTGATACTTGAGAGTTGACTAAAATGTATGTACACTTTAAGTCGAACAATTAAAAAAAAAATTGCAGTCCGTCCAGCTTGTACCCTTCGCTAACCCTGAAATGTAGCAAGCTTACCTTGCTTTATTCCACTATGGTATAGACTATAAGATAGCACCATAGTGTAATCCATTGAGGTAATACTGTTACCCTTAAGCGTAAATGGTGCGTCAGCTACGTATGTCTGTGAGTCTTTGAAATATTTTACAGTTTGGCCAATTTGGTTCAAATTTAGTATTTAAGAACATTTCTAACCCATATTTATGTATTATGAATATTACTGTGGAGACCTAACTTTAAGTGTATTTTATTCCTAATGTATTAACCAGAACATTTATACGCTAAGATACTGCTTTACTAACTTAAATTTAATTCATTTATAAACATTTCAAAGAAATAATAATTTGTTTGCCTCATTGGTGGGAACATGGAATCAATTTTAAGGACGTATTTTATATATCTTGTGGCTCTTGGTTAATTTCCTGCTAAATTAGTTTTTTTCTCATTCTCTGTGTGGTAAATTTAAGTTTTAAGCTATGGTTGATGCTTTTGCTCTGGTATTAAGCTAAACTTCATTGATGATATAAATATAATTGGCATTATAGTTGTCTAGTAGGCCTACGCAGTGCTAAACCACACGCACACACCCAAACAAATTAGATAGTATTTTGTTAAAAGTACCATATGTGTCAGGAAAGCTATGAATTACCGTACCAAATGTGTTATGTTCAATTGTTTCACTCTAGTCATTCTCACAGTTTAATTTCCGTCCAAATCACACATAAATAATTTCAATCACTCAAATCTGAGGGATAATTTGAATAAGGGATAACCCGTTGTACGGAACACACGAAAGTTAATGGTTTTCTTGTTGTTGGAGGCCCCCTAGGTAATCTGAGCCACCCCGGCCGTCAATCAAAAAAGGTTAGACCCCCATGCTGCATCGCATTTGACGGACGGCGGGACTCTAGGAGGGAGGAACATTTAAAATACAACGAAAACGTATTCCGACTTTCAACAACTTATTTTGACTTGAGGAGTGTTATCCTTGTCGGCTGACACAATAATAACCGTTAAGTATAGAGTTTCTGGCGGTGATGGTCTATATTTCCATTCATTTACACTTCAGGTATAAAGGGGTCTATCTCACTAAAAATTAATGGTGTAAGGGCAATGAATTACAATTATATTTACCCAACATTTTATCACACTCTTAATATATTATGAGTTTTTTGAATAAATAATAGAATATGTCAAATATTAAACATGTTTATATTATTTGGGAACATTTAAATTAACTTTAATAGTGACCTTGTGACTAAGAGGTAGGCTTTGTATTATGCTAATTTAAGAAACTATAAAAAGGGCGTGTCTAGGGAGAAATCTGTAGCTCAGTTTGCGGAAAAATTATCCAGTATAAAAATGTACCGTTGCCCAGGGGACTCCCTAATAAACTGATTGTACATCCTTTTTCGTGGATGCTTCTTCCATATCCTGATGAGATAAGGGGTTGATGATGGTAAATATTACAGGGTGGAACCAATGAAGAAATTAACCTCACTTGAACTTAATTATTAATTTATGTCTCCTAATTTTAAATATCTATTTCTAAATTTTTATGGGTACTGAATTAAATTATGTTAAACAAAAAAAAATAATTGTGTATAATTTGGTAGAAAAAATTGAGCTGAATTTCTTGAATCTTGTCCACATTTTAAATATCATAATCCAATTAAAAAAGTATTTGCATATTATATTACCACTACCAGAAGTATGATAATTTTAATAAAGGTAGCTTAGCTATATTCAACCTTACCTTTGATTACCAATTAAGATAGAGTAACTTTTAAAATATGTTGGTGATTGATAGTTGGTTATTTAATCTGGATCATTAGCTGTTTACCAAATTGGGAAAAGAGCTTGACGTCTTATCCACGTGCCCATTGATGCAGGCAGAGCTATGTTAATCGAATAATTTAAGCCATATAATCATAATGTGATCCCTAGATAAACGCACGGTAAATTTGTTAATAGTCGGTAGCTACAATTTTCCATATTTTTATTTTTGAGAGACAAAAGTAGTTTATTTGAAGCTATAGAACAACTAGGTCTAAAATGTTTACCAGTAGGATTATTAAAAAACACATACAAGAGTTTCTATTGTTGAGATTGTAATAGGTTTAGTCTAAATTATTTGGCCAACTCTAAAATAATAAGGGACAAACAAACAAAAAATTAATGTATTCCGATTGTTTCCACTTTGAAACAGGAAACATGTGTACAAATACATATTTAAAAATAAATCTTAATATAAATTAGTATATATATATATATATTTGTTTCAAAAGCTTGACGTTTTAAAACATATTTATAAAGTATTTTGTACTTGACAAATAGTATAAATAATATAAGGCTGTGTATTTTAATTTTACACAATAACTTAGGATGACTGTCAACTTTTTATTTATTTTTTCGAGGTATTAAACTTGCACTTTCTGAATCGGTTAGTTATATCAGTACAAAAACATTTATATGAGACAGGGAAGGTATTTTCACATACCTCCCACCGTTCTTTTACATTTCTCAATAGACACGGGACTAACAGCTCTACTTCCCCTTCAAAAGAATTAACGCTACGGAATTTTATCTTGCAAAGAAAATTTGTCTACCACAGCTGGATTTGAACCCACGAACACTTTACCCTAAGACCATCGAGGTCAACGCTACCATATTAATAAAGGGATCTGACCCCTATTGAATTTGTAGGGATAGGTAAAACCTTTCACCCACACATGACCATGTAACAACTCAGAACTTTCACATGTCCCATACATGGCCGTGTCCTCAAGTGCACCACGTGCTCAGATACTAATGAAGATTGACTGTGCATGGACGGGCCTGGGACTCGGTTAAGGGGGTCGTCTACCGGAAAACTGAGATGCAATATACACGTCCAGAAGTCCTGAGTTATCTAAGAGGTGGTTTGTTATTACAAAATAGATTTCACGCAAGATGAAAGGTATCAAAATGCTCTTAAAGCGATATAAAACACACATTATTAGCTTTATAATATTTAAAAATATTATAAAATGAAGAAATAAGTTCGTTTTCAATGAGGTTTCATGCGAAATGTCTTAAGTTTTTTTTAGAACCGCATCGTTCTATTCGTTCGGGCCCATGTCTTAATTACGCTGATGGTTTTAGGGATAAAGAAGGCTATATTTATGGAAATTTAACCACATTTTCATAGGGATAATGAAATCATGCGGCCGCAGAATCGAGGGTAACGTCTCAGTTCTGAGACCAAAGAAGATAGTCAGAAAAATAGATCTAGCAAAAACCATCTCTAATAACGTTTACAATAATAACAGAAACAAATTTTAAACATTATCTCTTTAAAATAATTAGAAATTTCTCAAACCTTATAACACCATTTATAGTATTTTGTTTCTAAATATTTAAGGTAAGATGGAAAATAAAGTTAGTTAAGGCTAATATGTTTTCAGTTTTTACAGAAAAACCATATTTTGATTAAATTAAGTGCAATAGTGCTTCAGTAAACGTTGTAATCTAAACATTAAAAAAAGTCATGAAAATAATTAAATTTGATAGCTGTAGATAAAAAGTTCTCATTAAATTCAAAGATGACCATGACACATATTCAAGAACTATTTCGTTGTTTAAAATAAAATTAATCTTCTATACTGAGTAATATGTTCATAAAATAATGTTGTTATAAAAACTATAATAACACTGGCCTTAAACTGGCGTTTCGTGCACTCCCACCTTAAGGTACATTTGACTCCCATCAACTCATCATTGTATCCAAACCACGCTCCGAATCTCATCTATAGTACCACGTCCGCCCATGCACAGTCTAACTCGGCGGTGGGGGAGGGAGAAGAATCAACCTTAAAACCCCTACGATTTGATTAAAGACACGGGTGTGTTCCTCAATGTCATCCAAACGTTCGCTCAGACCCGGAAACAAGTTTTATGGAACTGAGAATGGAGAGGTACACAATAGGAACACGTCTCCCATTGTAAGGGATATCCGACAGGTTTCCCACAAAACGTTCGCTCGGACCCGGAAACAAGTTTTATGGAACTGAGAAACGAGAGGTACACAATAGGAACACGTCTCCCATTGTAAGGGATATCCGACAGGTTTCCCACCTAATCTGACCAAGATGAAACGTCAGCTGTTAAGTTTAGTCCCAGCTCTAACTGTATCTTCCTTACCTCCCATCCCCCAGAACCCCCCACAACGTGTGTGTGTGTGGGGGGAGGCTGACCAAGGAACGGGAGGTATTTAATCAATGGAGAGATGCGCCCGGCCACTAATCAAATATGCATCTCTTGACAAGTTGCGTCTGTTTGTTGTTCCTTGTCCGGGGCAAGCAACCTCCTGGTGTCACGGTCAAACTAATTGAAAACAACTGTTATATGTGGGACTTGCTTGCTGTCCGGATGTATTTACATTTATATGAGAAGTATTCATTCATTCGGTCGGTAAGATCAACCCTACAAGACGGGGTTAGAATACTTGGAAGGGAAAAAAAAGAATAAAAAAACTTTCAAAAATATGTTATTAATCTTATGTACCGTTGGTAGCCCTAAATGGGAGACTACTTTTAATAACACAATATTAATTTGTTGTGATAATTCATTTAATAAACAGGAAGTTCTTAAACATTACATATAAAGTTATTTTTAAAATGACTATAACATTAAGAAATGTGAACTCATTTTTTATTCAGTTATTACTATAACGATATCAGCTAGAAAAAGCAAACATGTTATTACATTTAACTTGAGAAATAATTTCTTCGCACCAGCATTTTAAAACAAATTTCGCATTACGTTGAATCAAACACAGTTTATTCTCTAAAATTCTGTTTAATCTCAATCAGCCTGGAAAGGAAATCATTATTTTTACACTTTTTACTGAAAACGCTTTATCTGACTTTTAGAAAAGTTAAATGTTCTACTTTGACACAGTCATACGTCAAGTAGATGAATCTGTGCCTCTCATTTTTGATAGTTATTATAAATATTTATAAAACAACACTAATAATAATAATAACAATTTATCAATACTGTTTATCAATAAAAATATATTTGTATTTTCTACTAAAATCATACTGTGGCTATAATAGTCATGAATTCATCTTGATAAGCAACTAACTTTTCAAAATAGGTGTAAAGTCTAATATGTTAGATGTGGCTGTTTTTTGTAGGCTTAAGTTGGTTTGTAAGTTGTGTGATTGTAAATTCACGTATTTTCAAAATACACTCTTAGTATGATAATACTATTTTAAAGAACTTCCTGCCGTCATTGTTGATCTGTCGCCATTTACGAGGAGGATGCGGTTCAAATCTCGGTCGGTTAGATTGAGTTTTTCTCCCCACATGCGTTTTATTAACGTGTTTATACAAACTTCTCTCTACCTTTATTTGAGTACACTTTCTACAAACCAGTTTATTCATCCTTAGCCTATAGATGTAGACGTTGATACCCCCTGTGATGGATGTATAGTTATTACATAGTACTATTAATGTATCATTGCAGGTTTTAACTAAGGTTTAATCAAAACTTTCTACTAAGAAAAAATATTTTGATAGAATAAGACCTCAATCGAATTTGCTGATAGTTAAAGCACATTTATAAAAAATAACTTTTTAGATTTCAGAGTTGAACTTTAAGAAATAGTTTAAACGTATTGAAGCTGCTTAAAAATCTCACATTATTTAAGATTTAACTTGATCTTTTAAAATTTGATCCACGCTAATATTGAGTAAACGTGTTTATACAAACTTCTCTCTACCTTTATTTGAGTACACTTTCTACAAACCAGTTTATTCATCCTTAGCCTATAGATGGAGACGTTGATACCCCCTGTGATGGATGTATAGTTATAACATAGTACTATTAATGTATCATTGCAGGTTTTAACTAAGGTTTAATCAAACTTTCTACTAAGAAAAAATATTTTGATAGAATAAGACCTCAATCGAATTTGTTGATAGTTAAAGCACATTTATAAAAAATAACTTTTTAGATTTCAGAGTTGAACTTTAAGAAATAGTTTAGACGTATTGAAGCTGCTTAAAAATCTCACATTATTTAAGATTTAACTTGATCTTTTAAAATTTGATCCACGCTAATATTGAGTACATCAAAAACCTTAAATTTAAAAGTTTTATAAATTAAATAATAATCCATGGACAGTTGAAATTAGCTCATTTTTACCAACGTTTCCCCCGATACGTCGCAGTTCTGAGAACTAATGGTAATGGCTAGAAGCATAGACCAACAGTCCAATTTTTATTGAAAGAACGGTTTTAAAAAAATGTGGTCAATATTAATAGCGTTTTAATATATTATTAATGTTATTTTATCTATCATTTTATATCTATCATTAGGGACATCTGCATATCACATGACTTGACTTACGATTACTTGAAAGTAGATATAATAATTTTATAGTATTTTCATATTAAAGTTGGATTGTAACCTTTCTTAAACATATAGGCTACAGTCATTTGTAACAGTCACGACATCAAATACAAAGATAATTGAGGGTATTTTTAGTGGTTTGGAAGCCTTATAACGGCTAATCCCATAATAAATACTACAGTGTGAGGATATCTCCCTTATAGTAAGTGGATCTCAATAGCCAAACATATATTCTATTCCACCACATGAGGACTAGCTCTTTTAATACTACACTACTCCCAGATTAGTATATATATTCCAACAATTCGTTAGGGACTGATTAGGTAATGAAGTTCCTAGCAAATTCTGTAATTTAAAGTTTTATCTGATTACCAAACCCTTCCTTCACCTTTGACAAGACATCTTGTGAATGTGGGGAATGACAGGCCTCCACCGTGGTTCATGGGGAATGCCAGGCCTCCACCGTGGTTCGGATTCCACTTTAAACTGTAGGTCCTCCATTTCATCTCACAATCACCCTACCAATACACATTAGCGTAAGCGCGTACAACCCGAACGGGTAGTAAGACGCGGTGCTAATAATAATAATGTAATTTAAATTTCACTTCTTAAATATTGCGGATTGAGTAATAATTAAAATGGTAGTGTGAATGTGTTTTATAATCTCTCGAAGGCAAATAGTCCTTTATGGCTGTATTCCTCCGCTATAGAAAGGACGTTGATGGAAGATGAAGCTCACACACAATTATAACAGCCGAGATAAGGAAGAAGAAGTGACTGTTCAGCAGTAGTTTTTTTGTGATACATGTCCAACTTGAGTAGTGGACCACCCTCGGAAACGTATCTTAACAAGGAGGCTACGAGACGGGTGACACCACTAGATGCTGCTTCCACGCATCATAGAGGTCGTCAAAGGTGAAGAAAATTAGGTGGGTTTACCTTTGGAAGATCGTCCCGCCTGGGTTTTACCACTCGTTATTTATTTATTTTTCATCACATTTTATTAGCTATCCCCATTATCTTCATTTAATCACACTACTGGGGTAAGGATCCACTTGACAGGTCGAATGGTCTAAGGCGTCACTCTACCAATAGACTTGACGGCTGATGTTGGGTAGATTAAGGTTCAAATTTCACTCAGGTGTTCTGTGAGTGTTTTTTCTCAAATGTTTTCCAATCCTCCTCCACGCAGATGCGTGTATATTTCCCTACTGTTGCTGGTTTTATTAGATTTGTCTAAACGTATCTGTCCATATTTGTTTAATCATGTAAAATAATATTAATTTGGCTAAGAACTCTTTCCTATTTTTTAAAAAGCATTAAAGTGTATTTGAACCCATTATAATTTTAATAATGCCTGCCGTTGAGTGGATTCCAGGCTGATTAGTTTATATTCTTTAAATTTAAAAATTACATCCAAACAAATACAAATAAAATTAGATTCATCCTTACTCAATAAAAGAACGAATGTTAACTTCCCAATGATGCCAAGACTCCAATTCGCGATTATGGCCTATTTGTTAACCAGACGATCAATAATTCTGGTTTCTATGACTGGAGAAGAGTTTCCCAGCTCGTGGACATCCAACTTTACCAGTGGTTGCTCTTTCTGAACTTTGGCTTTCCCTGCACTTTTACAACAAGTGGAAGAAGAAGAAAAAAAACATTACATATGACACAACCATGAGTCAGAATATATCAACTGTATTTTTTTAACTCTTTTCCTCGGATTTGAATTCAATAGGAATGCGACTCATTTTTCAGGTTTTTTAGTTGGCAAACTTTCAACAGAAGCACAAGGCTACTCAGTTGAACTCCACCTAAGGTCACTTCCTATCTTAGAAGGAGCGTTTGTTTTAAATTTAGTAACGATTATTTTTTAAGGAATTGGTCAGAAAAATTGAACCCGTAACTTTAGACTTAATGTGACAATGCTCTGTAATAAGCTGACCTATCTCAAATTGTATTAAAGAGCTGACATCAAGGATAATAGTTCTTCACTCATAATTTAAACTGATATCAGGGATCAATCTTTATTTAGTATTTGTACTGACATTAGAAATAAAGTTTTATTCATTATGTTATACTGTTATCAAGGATCACTCTTTATTCATTATTTTATACTGATATCAAAGATCACTCTTAATTGATTATTTTATACTGATATCAAGGATCACTCTTAATTGATTATCTTATACTGATATCAAGGATTATTCTTTCTTCATTATTTTTTACTTATATCAGGGATCACTCTTTACTTATTATTTTATACAGATATCAGGGATCATTCTTTATTTATTATGTTTTACTTATATCAGAGATCACGCTTTACTTATTATGTTATACTGATATCAGAAATTATTCTTTATTTATTAGTTTTACTGCTATCAGGGTTCACTCTTTATTCATTATTTTAGACTGATATTATATATCACTTTATATTAATTATTTTATACTGACATAAGATCTCATTATTGATGAGTTATTTTATACTAACATCATGGATAACACTTTATTAATTTTTTACTGATGTTTCTGGGTTCACTTTTTATTCATATTTTTTTTACATCAAGGAATACTCCTTATTAATTACTTTACACTGACATATATCACTCTTTATTCATGATTTTTTTACTGGCATCATGAATTGCACTTTATTTGATTTTTTACTGGCACCTGAGTTAAAGCTTTATTTATAATTTTGTATTAATATTAGGGGTAGTTGTTTATTCATTATTTACACTGTCATCAAATGTAATTATAACTCATAATGTTACACTGTCATCAGATATATTTTTTTTTCAACTATTTTATGCCAACACACGCGATACATTTGAACAAAACATTAGTATTTGCCTATCGCATAATACTAATATGGAAATAGTACTTAATTTAATTTGTTCCTGATAACACCTTTTTGATCAATTTAACTCTAACACACACCCACACTATGAAAAAGCTATAATTGGATGACTATAGCTTTATGTTTTGTCTGATTGAAAAAATTGTGAAAAAGTTATTTAATATATTAATTATTATTGATTATTTTAATACGAAATATCAATTAGGGCAAACCCCGTGCACTTTCAACAAAATTGACTCTCTATAAAATTTTAGATGTATAAATATTGACAGCAAATAATTCAATTGGCTATTTTAACACCAACCTTAATCTTCTTAGTATTCACATAATATTGACATAAACTGGATATTAAATATTATTTTTCCGCGTCGTTGGGCACGGGGGCTAAAAAGCTAACCACGTATCATCTTTTTTACTGGTCTCGGGGAGGTCAGGGCTCAGGTCCCAGCCGAGAAGAATTCTTAAATGGTTTTCCACTACATCTCCAAGAAAATGTGGCTATACTTATTTTAAAATATTTCCCTCCTCGTCTCTACTCCACCAGTATAAATATTCAAATTAACCGAAAGGATAGTGATATTAAGAACACAAAGGTAGTTTTTTGTCTAGAACTGTATACACAGGCCGTCCCAAAAGTCACGCACCCGTAGACTAAACGCCAATACACATATTATGTTTGATGCGCTTTCCGTCGTGTTGCACACAAAGGTTCAAACAAGCAAGTGACCTTGTCATTTCACACACGTTCCAAGATGTCAGGATTCACCACCTGACATACCCGTGTGATTCTGACCTTCAAATAAGAAAACTACATGGAAAAGGGTGACCTGGTGGTCTAGGGGTAAGGTGTCGAACTTCTGTGCTGGGGGTCCGGGGTTCAATCTTCTGTCTCGGCACAGATTTATCTGATTACCAAACCCTTCCTTCACCTCTGACAAGACATCTTGTGAATGTGCGGAATTCCAGGCCTCCACCGTGGTTCGGATTCCACGTTAAACTGTAGGTCCTCCATTTCATCTCACAACCACCCTACCATTGCACATTAGCGTAAGTGCGTATAACCCGAACGGGTAGTAAGACGCGGTGCTAATAATAATAATACATTAAAAACGAAGGCCTTTAAGTGATCCCACGGGTAAAAATCCCGCAGTTTGATATCGGGACTACGTGGCGGGCTATTCCACAGGCCCACACCGACAAATCCAGCGCCCACTGGAAACTGTGGGTCCAGATGTCCTCACTTTAGCAGCGTAAACATCAAATAAAATTTTCGCTTGTGGTTCATGACTTTTGGGACACCTTCTATGTATACGATATGAGAGAATCATTATTTTCTTTTCACACAATCATTCTTTCTTCCAATGTATGTAGGTGTTTTATCATTCATATAGCCTATATATGTTTTGCTATTTCTATAAATAAGCTATATTTACATCAATATTTCATTTTATACCCCTCGATAACTTACCAATGTTATGGAGTTTATTGCCGGAGGTAAACATATATTTACACAAAATGTCAAGCCTTATACGAGAACTAGTTCTGTAGCTCTGAGCCCGTATCAACCTACGAATAGTGCCTAGCTTAAGTAAGTAATGCAGCTCGAACCAGACGTGATGTGATTTTGTGTAGATTTCATTTAAAGACAGCGGTATGAGAGATGGTAAAAATTTTTTAGCAAATTTTAAAATCTCAACAAAATAGTAGTAAAAAATAAAATATATTTAACTGATTCAATTATTTTAAACACCATGTCTTACTACCTCTTCAAATAATACATATATATATTAATTAAGCTAGTTTGTTATGTAATTTATTGCTAAAGCATAATTTAAACTCGCTATTATTTGACCTTGAGATGGGTTGTTAAGACCATAGATTTAATATTCTACCAAATCTTTATTCTTATTTATGAAATATTAATTTAAACAGTTTTTAATATTCTATATTACATTTCATTTAAAGTCTACGATGTGCTAAAAAAAATCTAGATTAAACAAATATATCAGATTGGGTTAAAACCACAGACATTAGGCTAAGTGTACCACTGATATACCCATTTAGCTATCCAGACACAAATCTCTCCCCATAGCTCTCTTAGGATCCCAAGCCCGTAGTACAAACAATAACCACTAAAATGCACCAATTAAATCTTCAGTTATCCGTATCTGCGGGCACGTGGTATACACGCCAAAAGTATTAATTAGTCTGTTTGGCCGGTGAGGAGAAGGTTGGGGCTATAATCCCGGCTAGATGTACTCAGAGGGATTTTTCATAAATGGTTTACCACTATCCCTCCACGAAAACGTAGGATATATTATTCTCTCACTTCAACCCTATTTATCACTAACCCACCATCGTAACTAATAAATGTGTGTATAGCCCTAACGGGTACTAATACACGGCGAAAAGAAATTATATCAGCCAAGGACCATTTTAAAAGTAGAAAGGATAGTTACTTTTATGAAGAGTTTATCTAATCTAAGGTTTTATATACACGTGTATGTTTCTGTTAGCAGGGACGTTTCAATGAACGTAATCACCACAACTTGTATGTATTAAATAACTGGTACGAAACTCCGCACGGACTCTCTCGCTCTATTTTTTGAAAATGGAGATATTTACCCAAAACTCGTAATATATGTGAAACGAAATAATATACACTAACAAACCCAAGCATAAATTGAACTAAACTTGTGTAAAAAAAATTAGTCCCAATTTTAAATTTTATAATTTTGTTTTTAAAGAATTAATGTCCTCATTTGTATGCTTGTACCAATTAAAAAATATCAATGTTGGGTCCACAAGGATCAACACTTCGTATTAAAATTTCAACTTCCGGTTAAGATTTTCGAGATTTTATGAGGTACAAATCTTCATGCCATCGCATTGCTTTTAAGTTCCTCATTTATAAATTTTGACCAATAAAAAATGTAAATATTGACTATTTTGTCTAAAATTGATATATATCATTGTTGTACAAACATTTCTCCTAATAGGTGTAAGGAAAGACAACATAAACTTTTAGAGACTTACTTATATTTAATTACATCTATGGCATTGGGAAATTATTGAGTTAAAACTTTAGTATCGCTTTACAACTAAAGCTCACAAAATTGTATCTTTATATTTGCCAACATCTCAGATACTGTTGGATTTATAAACATAATATATTTCATATAAAAGTTTTTTTATTTTTAATAGTACTACAATTTTGCAATGATAAGTTATTTAATGATTTAGATAGTTGTGGAGATACTTCTGTAAAGTACCCTAAAATTCATTTTCATGGTAAAATGAAAATAGCCAGTTTATTTATATTCTTAATCAACACCCAGATACGAATTTTAATCAAAATCGTTAGAGTCAATTTTGAGAAAATATATTTTTTTCTCTCTTTTCGCCCTTTCTTAAACTACTCGTAATTTTAAGTTCAAACAGACAGACATACGTCATTGCAAAGACCACTTTTTAGGGTTTGGGTGTCTTGAGACTTCGTCATCCATAAACATTTCAAGTTAGATTTTCTTTTGCGGTCGCAATACTTTACCTTTCGAAAAGTTTAAAAATATACATATTTACGTATAGCTTGAAAGTTATTGGTTTTATAAAAATGTGCTTCTTATAAAATACGTGTATTATAAAGAGACCTTTATATTTATAACGATAAGTAATTTTATATCTCAAATAGTTTAGGAGATATTATAAAAAATGATAATTTACGTATCAGACCGGAGCCCTAAAAGTCATTTTGCTGAAATATTGAGAGAAGCCATTTTGTTTGGAATATTTATAAATGAAATTTAATCAAAATCGTTTGAGCTAATTGTAGAAAATCTACTTTTTCTCTTTTTTCCCTTCATTAAACTACCCTTAATTTTAGAGCTAGATAACCAATTTAAAAATCCCTCGGAGAAACCCTATGAAAATCCTATACACCAAGTTTTATCCCTATCCGTAAAATAGTTTAGGCTCTAGTTGGAGGTACAGACAGACAGACAGACAGATAGACAGACATACGGAAAGCCAAAAACAACTTTTTTGGATTCGGGGTGTCCTGAAACGTCAAGATTCATCAAAATTTTGAATTCTATTTTTTTTACAATCACAATACTTTCTCTACCTGTAAGATATCGAGAAATTAAAAATAGTATTCAACTTATGTGATATTTTAGTAACAATAGAAGGTTCACATCTAATTCATTTACTTCAGGTATTTAACGTGCACTTTATTAACCGACTGATTATATCAGCACAAGATAATTTATATGAGCTAGAGAGAAAGAGCCTACCTATTTTGTCAGGAAAGTTATCTTCGCATATATTTCAGGGTTCTTTTACATGCCACAATTGGCATGGGAGCAACGGCTTTACTTCCCCTCCGAAAGATTTTTATCACTCAAGATACATTTGTCAACCCTGGCTGGGTTCGAACCCATGAACATAAAACTTTACCCTAAAACCACCGAGGTCGACTAAGTTTCTACAGCTTTATAGATAATTCAAAAATCAGAAAGTACTTTCGAGCATGTTGACAATATTAGTTATATTAGATATTAGTTAATAATGCAAATATAATTAAATTAATTTTTAAAATTTTAATATTTGGTTAATATGTTATATGTTTTTTCTATCTCGATCAACAACCAGTTCATACTATACTAATGTTAGCTACGCTAACGGGATATGGAGAGGAAGTTGAATATGAGAGCAAATTTTCCCGTATATTTTAGGAAAATGTTGGAAAACCTTTAAGGGAAAAATATTTTGAATAAACCTGACTGGAATTTGAGAAAAGAGCTTCCCATCACCAGAAGAACCAACTGATTGAATTTTACATTTATATCAAGTGCCTATCGATGTGGGTCATTCAGACTTAATTTGCTTAGTGATTTTTATTAACTCGTATGTTTAATTTGTATAGTCATCTCAACAAATCTTTAGTATAGTATATCATGAGCATAGTGGCATTTGAACAGAAAGATTTAAATTTTAAAAAAACCTCCGCGATGCCAATGACAAAAAGTCAAGAATAGCTGAGATTAATATTTGAAGAAAGTAAAAACATATAGGCCTATATATATAGAGAGATATACTGAAGCAATACACTATTTATTTTGGTCAAAAATGTATCATTAAAAGTGTAAGAATACATAGTTCTCACTTAACACACTATACAGTCCATCTTATCTTAAATTTCTGATATTGTACACTTTCAATATTCGTATTTCTCCTCCTACGACCTTAGATCACATATATATAGTACGTCATTGATAGAGTCTAACACACAAGTGGATGATTCAGGAATATCTGTTGTTGAAAACCGGGTTGAATAGAAACCACATAAGAAAATACATCAGTATTGGCTTTAAGAAAATATAGAACCAATTTTGTACGATTCATCTTCATTAGAGCTGGTTGGAATCCTTATATTCCTCTCAGGTCAGAATAGGACGTACCAACCTGTTGCCTACTCATGCATATTTTTCTTTGAACATGGTTATTCCTATCCGTTCATGCTTATTTACAATAATAGTGTATTAACGAGGACGATGTAATGTATAGGGTACTCTCATTCACAAGGAATAAGAGTGGGAAAAACACTGAGGAAAATAAACCTTAAGTGCACTTTGGTTCAAACCCTAACCTCCCCATCAAAGCAATCCCGTCCATCGTGAGTGTAATGCCTAGGTCCGTGTAATCACTGATGAGGTTAAACTATGCAGTATGAATCAACCTGATTGTATCGCTCAATACTAGTTTTTAGTACTATCCTTTAATAAACAGACGTTTGTATAACCTTTTGTTGACCCTATAACTCCATCATTGATACTTATCGAAAATGCTAACTCATCTACCAGGAAAAAAGTGCAATCGATTCCTATCCTTCTAAGGAAATCACGAGCTAAAAGTTAAGAAATTCGATGATCTGAAAGATCTGTCAAGATAATTAGCGTGCAAACTTTATGGGGCCGCAAACGATTCTCTTAGCATCTTGGCTGACCGTTGACGATAGCCTGGTGATGGAGACAATATTTATAAATTTTATTAAAATTGTTTATTGTGTTATTTGACTTAAAGCTTAAAATAAACATTGTTTAGGCCTGTGCGATGATGCTAGTTCATAAGTAAGGATTTAGCACATGTGCTTATCGCGTTCCAATACAAGAATATCAAACACTATCCAAGAATTTAATATGTGGTTTACTCAAGTAACGTTGAGTTTTCTGTGCTTTTTGTAGCTATATTTAGTATCAATGAAAGATAATTTTATCAAATAGAACATGAAAAAGAAGATTAACAATACCGAAACCTGTACATTATATTAACGCCGACACTAAATTAGAGATTCCAGAAGTCCAACAAATATAGTATTTTTTAAATTAGTAAAATATATTTCTTAAAAAATTTACATAGATTTTCCCAAACAACCCCCAAATTCTGGTTTCAAGATTAAAGATTAAGTCAACACTACTCTTCTACTTCGCTANAAATTCGTATAAATGTTAGATTGTGAGGACATTATAAACATTAAGTTTTTTTAATTACAGTCTTTGCAATGCAGGGATAAACAGTTATAAGGTGAACATTATGTGTATGTAGAAGCAGGTAAGGGGTGATCACCTTTATGTAGATAAAAAGCATCCTTTAAGAGTGAAATACTCATTTTCGAAGCTTTAATTTGAGGAGATAGATCACTCAAGTGCCAAAAGTAAAAGTAAAGGAAATATCAGTAGGGGTACACAAGCAAATTTGCTAAGGCTTGATATTAATTGGGAACCCGTTATTTTAAAATTGGAAACCTACTTTGTTACGATTGCAGAAATAAAATTATTGCAATTGTTTTCACATTAATAATCTGTTTGATTAATAAAGCAAAGTGAAACTATACAGTAATGGATAAGGAAGTATCATGAGGAACTTTTGATAGATATTTAGGTTAACTTTATAGTCAATATATCAAATAGCACATATTTATTGAGCACCAAATTTTAGTGACCTTCATTCAATATTGGTGGTTGAAAGTGGGCTTGCTATACAAAAAATCAGGGTGGAGCTGAACTTATCGTTTCAAAGATGTTATATGGAGGGAATTGCGCGTTCAGGTCCCAATATTTGGGTAAAATATCATCATTGGTAACCAAGCAGCTTACCCAGATGAACTAATACATGTACATCTGTTATGGCAAAGGAAGAAAGTGCTCTGATTCCTAGTGGTATTTTTAAAATGATTTCATCACTTTGCGGCTTAGGAGAGTAAATTCTCTCCTTTGAATACACCAGGACAGCCAAAGTATAGTGAATAGCATTATACATTGTCTATTAACTTTATAAACTATTCTTTGGGCAAAAAATTCAGAAAAGTTCCTAGTTAAGAAACTACACCATACATTTTCAAAAAGATAAAATCCTTGGATTAAGATAATATTTCTTGCGCTCCTGTTTTGGATCAACTGGACTCATAGTCAAGCACGCTATTCGTGCAGCCAATACTGTCGGTGACCTGGTTTTTTATTCATCTCAGTACAAACAGCGTTGCCATCCCACCTGAAACAATAGTCACATAAATTATATAAGAGCCGCCCTCAACTGAAACCACCTTAAGCCTGGTCTACATACTCACATAACTTCTCGTCCATAAAGTCCTTAACTCAAGTTTAATTTTAATGGTTTAGTCTTATATATACACCTTGATTACTAATACAAGCGATATCATTTCAACAGATTGGAATGTATAAAATTTTGTCCAATTAAATTCATTGAAATGAAACAATATAGGAAATTTGGTGAACACAATCAATATTCTGATAAATGTGTATTTTATTTTCAGTAAAAATATTAATAGGCTTTATTTAGTGACTTTTTCAGGAATTACTATCAAGTAGGTTAAATAAATCAAATTACAATATGTTTTGAAAAAGGACCACCTATTTCCTTTGATGCCATTGATAATTTCATTTCCATTCACACGTTTATGTTCATTTATTTTTCCGCCTGCGGCTTGTCCTCCAAAGCCTTCTTTGATGATGGTTTTTGTAAATATATAAGTTTATCCAACTTGTCCCCATTTTTTTTTAGTATTTTATTTTCAGTAAAAATATTAATAGGCTTTATTTAGTGACTTTTCCAGGAATTACTATCAAGTAAGTTTAATAACTCAAAATATGTTTTGAAAAAGGACCACCTATTTCCTTTAATGCCATTGATACTTTCATTTTGATTCACACGTTTATGTTCATTTATTTTTCCGCCTGCGGCTTGTCCTCCAAAGCCTTCTTTGATGATGTTTTTTGTAAATATATAAGTTTATCCAACTTGTCCCCATTTATATATATTTTTTAGATTTTCTGCCACAACTTAGTGAGCACCCGTCAGGGGTGTTCTCATTTTAATTACACTAAAGGGTCAGGGACGAGTAAAGTAAAATATATAGAAAATGTACTCGCATGTACGTGGATGAAGAGTGGGAAGCCAACCCAACCAAAATTCAAGCTTCAAACATCCTTCATCGGCAACTCAGAATTGATTAGCCTGATATTTATTCCTTGTGCCCACCGATGAGTAGGGATCTGTTACTTTATAGTCAATACCTTACGGACTACGGAGAAAGGACTTTACTGATAAAGAGTACATAGACGATGCTTTAAACGTGGGAAATTATCTACAATATAAAAATCAGGAAACGGTGTTCTGAAATCGATTCTAATTCGTCATTACTGGCTTAAACTCTCACAAAACTACGGATCATGTGACGCCTCTTTGTCGCACTTAAAAAAAACAAATGTTTTCCTAATTGAATCGAGAAGAAGAAGAATGTGTGATTACAGCTAATTCAGAGAAAAGGGAGGAAAGGAGGAAGGATTAATTAATATCGTATGCATCGCTCCGTTGATTTATATGTCTCGTAATTCTTCCGGCGGTGTCGCGGTAGATTTAACAGCTGTAAATTACCATTAGCGTTGCTGTACCGTATGAAGTAGCTTTTTTTTTATTAAGTTAGAAATTGTTACCTGCTGCGATGTCTATCTTGGTCGAAGCCGACTGTTGCTGGAATATTTGGATGTAATGTTGATACAAAGTATATAATTATTTATTATATAAGACCTATATACAAGCGTATGTATTTAAATATTTAGTAGCTCAAACCAGTGGTCATGTGATCTAAGGAATCAGACTCACATTATGTTGATTTTACAGTAACTAGGAGGTCTAGGCTCGAATATAAGCCAGGAATCACAAGCGCTGTTTTCTGTATACTAGCTATTAATGTGTCTTTCCACCCTCTCTCCATATTAATGCGTGTGAAACCCGTATTAAACTTCCTCGCCCCTAGCTATTATATTAAGCCGTCACTAAACCTTATGTTTAACTAAATAAAATGAAATATCTATGTTTTTATTTTAAAAATTATTGTTTAAAATGTAATTTAAAATAGGATGTGCCCAACTTAGATAGGCACGCGGACAAAACAGCAGGTTTATATGGTTTGGTTAACCTGTGATAGAAGAAGCGGAGGTTAAAATCCTAAGTTTAAAGTGTTTTATTATTTGGAAGATGTTTACAAATGTTCCTTTGGAATAGTTGACTTACCTTTTAAATATCTTTTTAAATATCACAGAGATCTGGAATTCCTTTTAGACTTCCGTAATTGTTTATATAATATTATCTATAGCTGTGGGTATGGTAAAAAAAATGGTATTTAAAGAAGTTCCGTGATTAGTAAAACACCACAACCTTTTCTTACGATCTTTGTTGGAATATATTTTAATAAGATATATATAATATTAGTATTTATAATGGATTTAAACTCTAAACTATCTGATTTACTATCAAAACACATTAAAATATGAATTAATACTTTTAATAATTATACTGTGTTAATATTATTAATGGTCCAGGGAAAACTCGAGAATGGTACTTTAGAGAAATAGGGCTCTGACCCTCCTTTAGATAATAAAATTTATATGAAAGTAAAAATGAAAGTAAATTAATTTATTTCCAGTCAACAAAATAAAGGTTTCATTTTAAACTATAGACTTGGAAAATATAGCTCGTTTGCACAGTTTCTAAGATAATACAGTTTAGAAATAATGTAAACAAATTTGTGATGCTTTACTGTAAAAATATTTTAGTACGGCCTTTATACTTAACTGTAACTGTAGTACGGCTTTTATTAGTTCTTAAATATAATAGTTTTGTAAAAGTTCTTTAAAAAAAGCTTGTATATTTTTTCTGTTGCTGTGTGAAACCCAACTTATTTAATTAAAAGTTTTTATTTTTTCATACACAAATAAAGTATTTAAATCGTGAACATCATCGAAATCAAGATTATGATGAAACTTGAAATCTTGTTTAACCCTCAAACCTATGCCTCGGGAGCTTAAATATTTTGAACATAGTCCTTAAATTGAGCGCCGTTGACTAATGAGTGATTTTTGAAAATTTAAAAAAATTTCAAAAATGATTTAAAAATTTTAAAAGAAAATTGATATCTAGGGATGGTTTGCCTGACAAATAATCCTGCACAATTGTTTTTTGGGTTGTTTACTAAAGAGTAATTTTGGAAAGTTTTAATTATTATTATAATGGCTCAGATCTTTATTTTAAAATCGGTGACTATAGACCAATAAAAATGTATTGTTGTTTGTGGAGGAAAATTATTATTATTATTTAGCACCACGTCTTAATACCCGTTCGGATTATACGCGTAAGTACTAATTACGCTAATGGATTAGGAATTGGGAAGGTTGAATTAAAGGAAGTAAACTCGCATTTGCATGGAGAGAGAGTGGAAAAACCATTTAGGAAAAATCACCCCAGTTCACCCGACCGAGATTCGAACCCCGATCTCTTCATCCTCAGCAGTCGGGCTCAACACGACTAGCGCGTTAGCCAACTACGCCACCGAGGAGGGTTGGAGTAAAATTATTGTAAGTGTAATCTACTTATAACAGCTTTTTAAAAATTTTTAAAGCATTTTAATAATGGTTCCTACAATGTGACTCAATTTGGGTAGGCTTATCTGGTTAGCTTTTTTATAATATTAACAGCTGTGTATAGACTATTTGTCTTATCTAAAAAAAGCATTGAATAGTAGTTTACTTATAACTGATCTTTGAAAAATTTTGGAAAATAGCTTCAACGATTTTGTTCAACATTGATAACTAGGGGATTATTTTGCCTAATAAATAATAAAGTGAATTTAATATTCTAAAAGAGTTTTATTCAAAGCCTAGTATTCGCTTGGAAACATTTTCAAGAAAACATTGTTTGCCAACATGTTCCTCTTTTTCGGAAACAGTTTGGGAACAGTTCTCACTCTGTTGGCAAATTGTTACCCAACTATTCCCCAACTGTCTAACGACTGTTTCAAAGCTGGTCACCAACAGTTGGGCAACATATTTTCTTGTTTTTATTTCGTATTTTACTATGACTAAAACACGATTCCCACTAACCATTTCCATTGGGTTAAAAGATACAATGTTTTCTTGTCTGGACGTGTTTGCCAACTTTTCCGGCAACAAGCAACGTAATCCAGTCTAACTCTGCTGTCACAACGAATACAGCAATTCCTGATATTTCCATTTGTTATGTCGTGGACACCTGGACAAGATCTGGAACAGAGTGAAATGTTTAGTAAAAATATACTATCATGGGCTGGGATATCTGAGGATAGTAGAAATCACGTCAAAAACGGGATATTTCGAAAGAAAGAAATTAAATGTTTTTGGTTAGTATAAAATGAACTGGAAAAAAGTTAAAAATCTTTGGTGTGCAATTTCATAAAAGTCACAAGAATTATTTAAAATCTAAAAAATGGTGTATCTCACCAAAAAGTGCAAATAGCTTGGGTATGGACATATTTTCATTTTTTCTGAGTAGTGAAGAGTCCCGAGGAAGCATAAGTACTGATTCTCTGACCATAGATAGGCTATTAATTTTATTTTTACTATCATTAATATTTTAATTTTTTTCTTGAGGTATTTTATATGTGTGACACAGTTGTGAATATTATATTGTTAAGAATACGGTATTATGCTTGTAGATAAAAAATTTCAACCAACAAATTGCTACTTTTTTTAATAACCACATCTTACTACTAGTTTAGGTTATTCATTAGTTGATGATTGTAGGTTTCTTCAACATCTCCTGTAAAAATATTTCCAACAATATTTTTGGGGTATTTTTTATACCAAAATTTACTTTTTTTTTTT
>CABFOV010008458.1:0-23439 GCA_902141375.1 Timema poppense
GGTTAAGTTGGTCAATCTGGATTGAACTTATGAAATGAAAGTAGTTATGGAAGGAAGTGATTGACAACATGTTCCGGTCTAAGACTATTTTTTGTCTTATTGGGGTTATATCATGCGCGAGTTATGTTGTTCGTATACAATAAATATGTGTAGATGTAAGGACATCACACAATTATTTTATTAAATTTTCTACCACAATGTTTATAAAATGACTAGAAAAAACTCTAACTAAAATAACAACTAAGAAAATATCTAAGATAACCAAATAAAGAAAATTATTTTTCAAACTTAAAATAAAACCTAAATGTTCCGTCCCAAATTTTTAGGCTATATTCAATTTAATATCTTGTAGACTTAAAGGATATTGATTTTAATATAGGCCTATATTTTAAGTATACAATTCTAAGTACAACAAGTTTGGGAAATGAAAATTGTTGATAAATACCTCACTTTTTCTAAGTTAGGATACATATGATCTAGGCCTATAATTTTTATCGGAATATATTATTTTAACCTTTCACTTTACACCCTTAGCATGATATTGAAAAAAAATATTTACAAATCTATCTATCATATAAAATATAATATATTATACATTTATGATTATTATTAGCAGTTGTAGCTGTAAACGTTGTTGTTGTAGTAGTAGTAGGAAATATTTAGCAGCAGCAGTATTAGCAGTAACTTAGTTGCGGCAGTAGAGGAAATAGGATTTAATATTTGAAATTTTAATGTCCAGGCCTAACCCCAAAAATGAAGCTTTTATTAAATTATTTTAGAAAAAATACTAAATCTGAAATTACTAATAAAAACACCAGTGGACCTCTAAGACCAAGAAATGACGCAATATTCACTTCCAATTCAATAAATTAAGATTGGAAATCTGCTATTCCTGATTCCTGTAAAATGAAGCAAGTAAAGGAATTTCAGGAAAAAAAAATTATGGTTTGGCTGTTTGTAAAACGAAATTGGGCTTTGATCACTGTGCAAAATTTGATTCCATAAACATTAAAGGAATTCATGTATCGAAGGAATGGAAAGGCTGCTCTGTTGAAGCATTAGGAAAAATAAAGTCATGCAGTAATCTTCTCTCGGAAATAAAATTAATGAACACTTTTCATCAAAGGCAAACGGTATAAGCGTGGCAGAACTGAAAGGTCGTACTGAGGCTGTTATTGTCAAATGTATATGTTGAGTTAATAATGTCCAAATATAAACATACCAGATTTTATTTCTACACTGTGCTGTTATTTATTTTATCAGCCATTAAACGAGTATATATTACTGAGTGAATTTTGTCTAATAACTACGGAAATTAATTAATCCCTTTGAAGATCACAAACACACGAACAATCTTTACAAGTCTGTTAAACGCAACTTTAATTAAACTGATGCTTTGGCAGAGGCTTAGTAAGAACATCTGCAAGTTGTTCTTTGGATTCAATGTACCTTATATCAATGTCACCACGTTCATAGACATCCCGTACAAAGTGGAAACGAACATCAATATGCTTAGTTTTTCGGTGGTACTCAGGATTATTCGTCAATTTAGTTGCTGATTGGTTAACTATGTACATTGGGACCTTATCACATTTCAAACCCAATTCACAAATAATTCTGCTAAGCCATATGGCGTCCTTTGTGCCATTAGAAAATGCAATATATTCAGCTTCTGTTGTTGAAAGTGTGTTACTACTCTTTGTCACTCAGAGGACCAAGAGATAGCACCCCCATTAAACAAAACTAAAAATCCACTAGTTTATTTTCGCGTATCTACAATACCAGCATAATCTGCATCCTTAAAACCTGTAAATGTAGCTTTACTCCCACTGTCTCTGTAAACAATTCCACAGTCCATTGTTCCTCTTAAATAACAGAGGATCTTCTTAACCGCCTTCCAGTGATCATGCCCATCGTTAGTTAAAAATTGACTGGCTTGATTAACTGCATATTCAATATCAGGATGACCGACTTTTTCAGCGAAAAGAAGAGAACCAAATGCCTCACGATAGGGCACGTATTGGAGTTTTTTTTTCCCTTCATCTCTTGAGCTCTGCCATTGGCTTAAGTGTAGGCCAGGTTCAGCTGGAACAGTTGACGGCTTCGCATCTTCCATGGATAATCCTCGTATTATTTTCTGAATGTATGCACTCTGAATAATAATGAAACAAATAGCCGAAATTTTAGTGGGGACAATCCCTCATAGATATCATATTCTGAAAATTGTCCAGGTGTCATTTTTCAATTTTCAGAATATGATAACTCTGAATAATTTTTATATTGTGTTTTTCCTGAGTTCGTTCATTTCAAAGCCGATATAATGCTTAGAGTCACCAATTGTGATTTGAAAACACTGTTCCAAATTTTGCAGAACTTCATCAATTGCTTCTTGAGAAACTTACATCAACATAGAGAGCTAGGTAGACGGTTGCTCCTTGGATATTGCCAGCATACACGCAATGGTCACACTCAGTTTGTTGGAAAACAAATTTTTCTAAAAATTTCACGAATTTTATGTTCCAACAACATGGCGATTGCTTGAGCCCATTCAGGCTCCTTTGAAGTCTACATACCGCTTCAGGTTGTGCTTTGTCTTCAAATCTGGGCGGTTGCTGCATATAGATATCTTCTTTCAATTCACCATAGATGAAAGCAGTTTTCACATCAAATTGGGCAATTTCAAAATTTTCTCCTGCTACAGTGGCTAGAAGCAATCAAATTTGATTCATGACGAAATACAGGTGCTAAAGTCTCAAAATAACCCACACCTTCTCACTGAGCAAACCCCTTTGCAACAAGTCTGGCCTTGTATCTAAGGGCCCCACTTAAATTTGATTTCTCATTAGGGACCCACTTACAACCGATCACATGCTTCCTTTCTGGGAGTTTCACAAGTACACACGTTTCGTTTTGTTGATGCGCACTCATTTCGTCCTTCAACAGCCTCTTCAAAAGTAGTAGGCACAGTATCCACAAATAGCGCAGAATCATTTTAGCGACTTGGTCTGGGCAGCAGGTCTCGATTACGAAGTTGTCTTCCTGGACCCGATTATAATTTAATATCTTCCAGTTGAGTTTCTACTCATTCAGCTGCTTGCTGCTGGACTACTGGTCTTAGATCCACTGCTGCTTCTAATTCTGATTGACCTTGATGATCAAAGTCAAGTTCCACCTGAGTTACTGGGCTTACACCATTTTCTGGATATGGTTGTTTTTCATAACCAAAATCAATTTTCACCTCATTTTTATGAAAACCTTGCTCTGCCATTTAAGCTCTCTCATTAAAGATTACTTCACAGCCGACATGTATTTTTCGAGTCTTAGGACACCATAGTCGATAGTTCCTTGACTCTCCCCGATAGCCAACAAAATTAATTTTCTTGCTCTTTGGATCAAACTTCTTGCGTGTCTCCTTGGGTATATGCATGTATGCATCACAACCAAATACTCACACATGTTTGATTTCTGGCTTTTCATTAAATGCCTCTTGTAGGAAGTCATGCCGATAGATTGTTTTGAGATGGTTCGATTCAAAACATAACAGCTGTTTGAACAGCTTCAGCCCATAATTCTTTTGGGAGGTTTTTGGCACTTTCACAAAGAGTGCGCATTTCACGCTCAGCCCGACGATTCTGCTCCTGAAAATACGTTGTTGACAGCTCATGAACAATTTCTTTGCTTTTCATAAAAGCATTGAATTCATTTGACAGATACTCTCTGCCATAGTCTGTACGTAGAATTTTTATGTTGTTGCCAGTCTGCTTTATCACAAAAGCTTCATAATCTTTAAACTTTGCAAACACTTCATGTTAGTGATGCATGAAAAATATAGAGCGGTATCCCGAGTATTCATCCTTACACAATAAGAAATACTTTGAACCACCTGGTGATTGTACATTAACTGGACCGCAGACATCCGAATGAATCTTTTCACCGGGATTATCAGTTTTCGGTCTCTTGCTCGATGGGTGTAGTTTTCGAGCATGCTTTCCTATAGCACAAGTTTCACAGAAAAAATTGTATTTGTCTTTGATTACTAAACCATTAACTGCATCAAATTTTTACATTGCATTAATTGAACTACATTAATGTGACCCAACCTCTCGTGCTACAGCTTCAGGGAGTTAACTTCTGCAACATTACACTTTGAAGAAACTTGTACCTAAGAAAGCATTCGGAACAGCGATTTATGACGCACCCCTTTAGCTGATAAAACACCACCTTTTTCTCGGACCTTACAGTGATTGTGGTAACTATGAAATGAGGTTTTTTTTTCATTGATCGCTCCCACTGAAAATAAATTTCATTTCAAATACGGAACTAAAAGCAAATTGGTCAATTTCCGGTTGACCTGCTTTCCATGCATTTCTTCAAGAATATATATTGTGCAGATACCAGCAACAGGTAACACCATGTTACTTGCAATTTGAACTAACTTTATCTTACCAACCTGTCTGAGTTCACTGAAAAAATCACGGCGGAAAGTCATGTGCAAGCTTGCAGCAGAGTTTGCCAATCACACAGATTTGTTCTCATCTGTCGTTTCTGAAAAGAAAGCTGAAATGTCACACACATATGCAAATGCAGAATCATTACTCATTTTTCTTTTCTTCATCTGCTATTCGCTTTTCACATCCACGATACTAGTGACCAATCACCTTGCAGTACTTACAAGGATGTTTTCTTTTCAACTCTTCAATACTTTTGTAATTTTTCTTCTGTTGTCCTTGGAATAATTAACCTTCTGGTAATTAGATGACACTTTTTCTTGTTTATATAGTTTTAGCTGCAGGGATTTTACCTGCAGCTCAAATGAAGAAGACTCCTCTTCCATTGATATCAATCTTTTATCTTCACGAATTATCCTCGCGATCAAATTCTTCTTTTTACATTCATCTTTTGCGGTGCACTCCCTTGAAATGGTAAATGCCGAGAATTTAAATGGCAGACTGCTCAGCAGTTTAAACATCCCAGTTGAATCAGGTAGCTTTTCGCCTGTGTCATCAAGCTTCTTACAAATGGTTTCAAATTTTTCTAACTGTGTCGCGACAGGCATGCCATTCTTGATCCAAAAATCATAAAATTGTTGCCAACAATCTTGTTCTGCATCTTCACTTCACTTCAAACGACATGTTGGTCTAGTATATTTATGTTTGGACTCTGGTTTATAGTTTTTTCTAAATGTTTTAAAAATAAAATAATTTCAAATACGTATGATTAGAGTATTGTTGAATTTGCCATATTCTTGTGAATATAATGAAAGTATTACATTTTTAATGATTTGGTTTCTCATGTGACATACAATGTATTATATGGTAAGGTGCTTACGCATCACTCCCCTAATAACTTTGTTATACTATTTATAGGTTAATTGTGGGGACCTACAACATGTGGACGAGTCAACCATATCCTGTTCCAAAGAAAATGTCCACACTGTTGGCAGTGTCTGCATTTCTGACCTTCTTAGTATTGAGGTTGCACCCACATTCCCAGCAATTAATTATATTGCAGTGGCACAATATTTGTATACATTTCTCATTGTAAATATACCAATTAGGGCCTAACTGCATTAGTGGGATGAACTCAAAATTCAAATATTTTATTTGTGGTCGACTTTGATGGAAATTTACAGTCATTTTGTAGGTAGAGCCTATTGTTAGTATATATCAAAAGGGACATGTGAATATCACATGCCTTTATGTATGAATAAGTGAAAGAAGATCCTGTTTATACCCTAACTATTGCAATAACTAAACATGCCATTAATTTTAATAACTTGTTTTTGTTTAATCTTTGTCTATAGACACACATCGTGAGGACGTGCTGTACAATGAGCTGCTGATAACTCCTGAATATCTCTTTGGAAGAACCATTTAGGAGCTGTCACAATTATAACTGTCTTAGTAAATATAAAGTATCTCTCACTTGTAAAATAGTCTGAAATTTGTATTTTTTTTATATACTTTGTTTATACTTTCATATTATTAAGACTAATGCAAGCCTCCATTATTATTTAAAAATAATATTTGAGATGTGATGTCATTAATAAAAGAAAATATTAAGGTCAGGGCTATATCTAATATTTATTTTTAAAAATATTGTGAACTGACTGATTAATCA
Source organism: Timema poppense (assembly GCA_902141375.1). Taxonomy (NCBI): domain Eukaryota; kingdom Metazoa; phylum Arthropoda; class Insecta; order Phasmatodea; family Timematidae; genus Timema; species Timema poppense. The sequence continues at coordinate 6,121 of CABFOV010008458.1, forward strand.
TATAAGAACATTATTTACAAACTGACTTAACTCTAGAACAGGCACAAAACACTGTCACTTGGCTGTTAACTCATCGCAGACAAGAGGGAACTAAATTGTTGGGCTTTGCCGAAACTCAATCTCCGGACCCTTAGTTCAGTGTGTAGACACACTGAGACAAGGTGTCATGATTGTTTAGTTATGCATGTTCTTGTCATGTTTTCTAGTGAATGTACAAGCCAAATCATTAATTGCTAATTATTCTGTTGTTGCTTCACTAAAGGTCATAACGCTGTTGAGAAAGGGAGGGGGGGGGGGCTAAATGTCTACATGGAGTTACGGAGGTGTTAGGGAGGATTTATAGATGGCTCCTTAAGAGTTATTTCAGAAATTATAGTAAAAATAGTCCTAGGGACAGCTTGAAGTCCAGGTATGCATAATGTAATGTAGTTTGAAAAGGTAAATATTCGTCTTGTGCATTAGTATTACATAAAGCCAGTTTTGACTAAGAGAAATTTAAAATGGCTTACATACCCGTTTCAGTGGTCAAATGGTGTAAGTGGTACACTTGTAGTAGACTGGACACTCAATGGCAGAGAAATCAGGGTTTGAATCTCAATAAGGTGTTCTGAAAGTGGTTTTTCATAACTAGTTTTCCACTATCCCTCCACAAAAATGCAGATACACTTCTTCTAAATCCAACCTTCCTTATCCCAAACAGATTAGCATAATTAGTGTATGTGTGTACAGCCCAAACGATTAGTAAGACGCAATAGAAAACATTTGTTTAAAAAAGAAATATATGATATTGCTGAAATGAAAGGTAACACACTTCATTGGAGGGACGATGAGAAACCAGCCCTTAAGGAACTTGGTCGAAATTATAACAAAAAATATATTAATAAAATGTAATTTTCCTTTGATTCAAAATGATGGCCATTCACCTCGCAAGAGTTTCAGTACTTTGTGAGCAGACACACATCAGCCTATTTGTTTAATCTCCACAGGTACCTATCAACCTTGCCACAAGATGGGTCACAGCCCTCTGTGTGAACATCCAACATTTATTCAAGAAACAAACGAAAAGTTGTATTCAACACAGATAACAGCAGTTCCTTCCATGAGCCTCGAAAAGTTTTACTACGAAGTAAACGAGTAGTTTTAGGTTTCATTGGTAATATTATTTATAGCCAAAAGTGAAGCAGAGTTGGTACAATACTGTTATTTAGAACAGTGGTGGCTCGTGTATAGACACTGTGGAACTGCAACACCCCCTATTTCCACTTGATATTATCGATAATATTTAATATAAGGAGTCCTTTTTTCTTTAAATCTTTATTTATTTTTGTAGTACAATATATATTCCTTAAGCTTAATGTCAGTACTTCAGTAGCCATCCCCTAGTTTATGAAAAAGATACAAAAATATTTGTATGGAACTGTGTGCTTCACAGTGCCAGCGACATGGTGTTTGACTTGTGTGCAACACACATAGGAGGGGGGTGGGAAGGAAGACGGGACTGCCAGGTAGAGAGAGCACTGTTGCTCTCGCAGTGCCGGCTCTGACGTGATGGTGGAAGGAAGTTTTTGTTTACTCAGCGTGTGTTGTGCTTAAAAACTGTGTACCATATTCTTGAATGTGATAAAGTGTAGAAGAGTGTAGAATTAGATTATTATTCTGCTTCCAGCTATTAGATTTGATTAATTTTTGGGGGGGGTGTGGGGGAGGTGGTTCTTTTATTTAACAGAAAGACTAAATGAGCTTGCAGTACTTTAAATGGAGAAAAATTTCCTAACTTGTCATCCAGAGATCAAGGAGAAAATTATTGAACTTTTTGCGCAAATTAAAACAAGAAGAATGGATTTCATTTTTAAATGAATAGATCAATCTTGAAATGTAACAATTTAAGTCTAAGTAAGTAAAAAATGTTTTTTTTTGTTAATATTCTATCAAGTTCCTGAATAAATTTTCTTTTTATACATTTTTTTTCCTTTTACACAATTTTAAAACAAAGGCTGAAAATTTTCTGGGGCAGCACCCCCACTTATTTTAGCTACGAGCCACCACTGATTTAGAACTAATATTATTACAAGTTCTAAAAGAGATACACATAAAATATGCTTTCCTTAACTGACTTATTTATAGCTCAACAAACCAAGCCACTTTTAGTACTTACATTTCATGCAATATTTATTCATTTAATTACAAAAATAAGCCATACTTTAGTCTTAAGCCTACATTTTATTATTTTAGTGAAAACTAATCCTTCACAGAATGCTAGGGTCAATCAAGCTCCGAGTATTTCAATGCGATGGGACCAGTTTCATGCATAAGAGCATAATTATTGCCATCATTAATTGGCCAATTGCTACTTACAGTTGCCCCACGGCTTCTTTGTAAAAATAAGCTAGAAATGTATTCAGCAGAGGATTTTATCTATTTCTTAACAAGATAAGGACATAGGGCCTATTTTCAACTTAGATAGTAGTTTTTACAAAATTTTCACAGCTCTTTAGCTATTGGCCTTTGGTAGCCGCATGGCGCTATTGTCACAATAAATTAGACTGCCAGAGACAAAGGTTCGATCCCAGTGAAGTGTACTAAATGGGGTTATACTAAGTAGTTTCCACTCTCCCTCCATGCAAATTCGGCTACACTTCTTCTAAATTCAACCTCCTTAATCGTTAACACATAAGTGTTAGTATATGGGTATATAACACAAACAGGTAGCAAGAGGCAGTAATAAAAAAATTAAGGATATATTTAATTTGTGGATTGTCAGGTATGTATTTAGAGAAACTAGATGTGTGTGGCACCCTCTAAAATCACTTCACAAATTGGCCTACATATGTTTTCAAAGGGGGCATGGCATAACCTTGGCTATGGCAGACTTTTTGGACAAGACCTTTATAAACTTTAAATGCAGTATAATAATTAGACAAAGCTCAACTAATATAATATATATTTATTTACTACACTTTGGAAAATCATTAAATATTATTTAAGCCATTTATACCTACTAAATCAACTAAATATTTTCAAAATAGAAATGTAGGCCTATTTTTAAATTATAAACATCATTTTAAATTATTGAAAAAGAAGGAATTACTACCAAATATTTATCCATAAGATAATCTGAATTTTAAATAAGAGACAACACAAGAGTATTTATTTAAATTCCTTGAATGAATAGTTTATCTTGGAATAGCTTATCTTGTTTCAATTTTAATCCAAAGATATATTTTCAAATTCCTATTTCCCACTAAATAACTTGTTTCAATTGGCTGTGGAAATAGCCTCGCTTCACAGGCCCTTGTTTAGTCATGTTTCCTAACGATACCTTTGAGTACTATTTATTCTGTGAAGATATTGCGCTTTCAAGCAAAGAACCAGAATACAAGATTCGTTATGACAGGCAATGACCGTCATGTAATCCCATCGAACAATAACACGGAAAAAAATATCTGGAATCTCAGTGCTGTTAAAGGTGCCCTTTTCCCCTCCAGAGATAACACCCAGCTTGGATGCCTATTACAAACATTGTGCTGCACTTTTCTGTAAATTATAAACAGTGTAATTAAGACCAGCAAAACTGATATGTAATATATTTTTAAATACAACCCAATTGAAACATAATTATCTTCAAAAGAAAAAAAAAACACCAAATGTATTCAAATTTTTCTTCTGTAAATTAGGTATGCAAATAAACTGCATTTCAAAACCATTTCTGTTTGGGATTGAAAAAACCTATAATAGGAAAAGTGAATTTAATTTTAATGAACATTCACTTAAGTATTATAAAATTTAATTTGAATCAATATTTTAATTTTTCTTCGCAAAGTACCTAGTGAACACTAGATTTGGTTGTAGTCAAACATTTTCTTCGTGCTTTCAGATTGTCTTCTTTTCAAGGTCATTTGTGGGAAATAAATGAGATAGCTCTGGTTTATGCTGTGCATATAATTTGAATTCATCTGCAATCACACAAAAAAAGTACAAATGTAATTATGTATGTGTCTAAACATTATGATATATAATCTTGGTCATAACAGAACAAATCAAATAGATTACCCTATCAAACCAGAGAAACACATGTTTATTGAGCATTTTAACTTCAGCCTAGGGGTTTAGTGTTGCGTCAAGTTTGTGCTGGTTGTGAAGGATGATATGGTGAATTATTTAAAACACATAATAGTTAGTGAAATGTTTAGCAGGTTGAAAACAAGTGCTCATAGTCATAGGATATATTTGTTTAAAAATACTTCATATAGAAAAACAAAGTTATAAATTACAATTTGCCCAGTCCAACTAGTCAAAATAGGAATAAAAAGTCACAGAGTTTTGAAAAATGATAAAGTTGTTCATTGAGGTGTCCTGATGAACATACTATAAGTCCCCGGGTGATGAGGGGAGAGCAGAGGATGGGGAAGCTGTCAAAAGGGCCCCTTAATAGGTTTTTGGCAAATATCTCTAAAACAGTTAGGCCTACCCTAACAAATCTTTTACAAAAATGGTCCTATGTATCTTTTTCCATAGGATCAATAGCTTAGGAGATATAGAGGGATGAAAGATTAAAAAATTGTAGAACTCAGGATTTCTGCCATTTTATTTAAACACACACAAAAATTAAATCAACGGAAAGTTGCTAAATTCACTAGATGAGTTAAAAAATATAGTTATAAATTTAAACGTTAAGTCTTCTTCTTCCAATTCAGTAAATTCTGAAGGGACACTGTTGGATCATGTCCCCTGGCAGCATTGCAAATTTCGCTTCATTTTAGGCCGGCTTTCCTACAACCACACTTCCCTGCACATCCAGTCGTGCACTGACAAAAAATTGTGCTGAGCACTGTGTCAGGGGCCGAAGCATTCAACATAGCTATTGGCTTCAGATCTACTCTATCTCCTCGCTTACATTCTCACATTTCAGGTGGTTTTTGGTTACCCAGCCTTTGTTGGACCTGTAGGTACATTCTGAATGTGTGTTATCTCGCTGAGCCCTCTGTTGTTGGAAGTGAAGAAAGATCCGGCTTCATCTTGGTCATTGACTTTACAAATGCAGAGTAGCAATGGTAGTTGAGATCAGCCATAGTGGAGGGAGTGTGGTATACTGCCAGGAACATCCTTTCCCCTGCGTCTGATACAGCATCTGGAGTTGATGACGGATCATAAAAAGTGTCTGTATGGATGGTTGCTGTTAATACAGCTTTATGAATTAAGTTTTGCCCTTCCTGCATATTGCAGGGGTTGTGTCACAGCTAGTGAAACTGTTAAGGAAAGGGATGCTACAACAAAATGGAAGTTGTTGGAGTTGCAGAGACAAAAATACTTTGGCTTCCAACTTTCCCTCCTCCTGGCTTGACATAGATGTTCTTGTTGGACAGTAGCCTTAATATACTGATCAAAATTGATGTCCACTGACGTTTTTGTAGATCTTTTTTTATTTTGCTCTGCTGTCTTAGTACTGTTGACAGTATCACAGTAGCCATCAAAAACAACTGTAGAGATGAGGCCATAATGTTTCTTGATATAGTTAATGTTTTGATGACAAATGATGGAAAAGGAGGATCCCCCTTCATGTGATAAAGAAGAAACCCACCATCTATGATTATGTAATAATAATTACATATTAATTATGAATTATTAAATTTCCACCCATCTATATCCATTGGATTAAAAAATCAATTTGTAAATAAAATTGCAGAAACCCTAATTTTTAAAATTTCTTTAACATTTACCTCCCCCCCTCCACATCCCTATATCTCCTAAGCTATTAATCCTATGGAAAATATACATAGAACTAGTTTTGTAGAAAATTTTGTCTGGTTTCATTTTGCATAGAAGAATTTATGCTAAGCCCAACGGTTTTCGAGATATTTCCATAAACCTATAAGAGGACCTTTGGACAGCTCCCCTTAGCCCCGCTCACCCCGCAGACTTTTAGTTTGTTTATCAGGACACCTCAATATACAAATGTATCAACCTTCAAAACTACATGATTTTTTTCTCTCTATTTGTCAAATTTTTGGCTAGTTGGTCTGAGCTAAATTGTTTATTTGTATTACACATTCTATATGGGTCATTTAATTTTGGCTGTAATTTTGGCTCATCCATATATCCATGAAATATAGTAAATGTTTATAGTAAGAGTAGTTTGCAGTTATTAGAACTACCATTACCTGAAAAATAAAAAGAACAATGCATTGCATAGACTCTCTTTTATCTTAAATTATACACATTTACTAAACGCTTAATATTAGTGAAACTATATTATATTCACTGTTGCAAAAACACTCCAATGAAGAGCATCAAAATAATATAGTGTGTTACAGAAAGGTTTAGAAAAGAAGAAAATCTCTGTCCACCAAAGAGCATAACTAATTTCATATTTAAAAGTTCTTCACTAAAATATATAAGTTTGCTTACGTTATATTTAAGAGATTTGGTTTTATAAAAATATTTTCTCAATCTAAATATTTTTAATTTTAATAGTGTTATTAGAGTGGCTGAGGGAGAAGTTTGGAAAGATCGACAGGAATAGAAGCGGATGTGCCAGATTACACACAGAGGTGGAGACGTCGAATGACTATGATGAGAATGATGAGTACTACAACTTTACAATAATAAGTCGTTTCGTATCTCAAATAGCTATGGAGATATGATCAAAATTGTAAATTTCAGTTTCAATAAGATACCCTTAAAGTAATTTACGTGGGAAAGTGAGAATTGCCATTGTTTTTAATAACTATACTATATATCAATAGTTCACTAGCATGAGTCAAAAACTGAATTATGTGTTTGGGAATCAAGTGCTACTGGTTTGTCAGGGTTGTAGTGGTTGGTATCAAAACAGTGACCATTCATTTTTTGTACGAGTGTTCTTGTGGTGAGACCAATGTCAACGATAACAATGTATCATGGGTCTAGAATGATAAGATATGTATCACCTCTTAAAACTTAGTTAATAATCCAAGCCAATTGTATTTAGACCAAAAAGGTTAATAGGCTGCAAGAGGGCTTTTCTAAGTAGGGGTGATTATTTGCTACCACCTTCCCTGCTCACTTTTTGTATTACAGTCCTCTTGCACTCCTAAAGCTCAGCGCTCTCTTCACCCGGCGATACACTCTCTCACCACCGTTTGTATTCGACCGACATCCGAGCCTCATATTGCCACTACTCTAGCTCCGCTCCACTCACCACTACCCTTTGCCAAGCCTCCTATTCCCCCTTTCTCAACTCCAGCTCCACTCTGCTCACCACGACTCTTTAATGAGCCTTCTATTTTCCTACTCCAGCTCTGCTCTGCTCACTGCAACTCTTCACTGGGCCTCATATTCCCCCTTCCTCCTACTCCAGCTCCGCTCCACTAACCACGAACCTTCGCCAAGCCTCCTATTCCTCCTACTCCATCTCCGCTTGGCTCACCACGACCCTTCACCGGGCTCTGCCCATTTCCACCCAGCCTCCCAGCACCCGATAGGTTACACCCAACGTTCAAGGCAGAGGAAGAAGGACCAACCCGGAGTACCTCTCCAACCGGAAACAGCTCCTGACCAACACGCCAGGTATTACATTACCTCCTATGCAGGCTCTAATCAAACTCCAGAACGACCTACCCCTGCCACCTCCCTCACTTCTACAAACCTAAGAAACCCTACTCCCCTTTCCCTAACACCTGGATCACACTTGTCTTTCACACCTTGATGAAATCGTGGACCACACGACTCCCCTCGTCTCTTAATGTCACTCCTACCACCAGACAGTATCTCGACTCCTTTCACCACCCAGGTCACCCGTCCCCCGTCTCACATCCGAGGCCTAGCTATCACCTCCCACCCATCAACACTCCCCCCGACCCTACCAATTCTCCCCCTCAACACTCTCGTATGCCAATGATAAGGACCCACGAGTCCAACGCAACGAGTGAGCAAATCTCCTTCCAGTCAAGAAAACACCTGGGGTCATCCATAAGCTGACTGAGCTGTTCTAGCCATCCTACGTGAACATCAAGGAGTGAGTATCCATTTTCCCCGACACCACAAATAGAAATACAGATGACCCCGAGATCACCCCCTTACTTCTCTACACTTCCAGGAGTGAATAAACACCCAGTGGCGCTTGTACAATTCTTCAAGATGATGCTCACACGTAGTCAGAAGTGCGACCTCCTTTCATGCGCCCCAGGAGGAGATCGACATTACAACAATTGTGGCACCTGCCAAAAGCCTTATCACCACGTCTGCCTTGGATGAGCGGTTGAAGCCAGAGACACAACAGGGTTGGAGTACACATGCACTGCGTGCCGCACCTAGTCACCACCTCCAACTTATGCTGCAACTAAATATTCCAGGGAAGGGGTTAACAACATATGCTGTGATTTATGCATGCACACCTACCATTAACTCTGCCCTGGATGGGTAGACGTACCACGAGACCTCATTGGCCTAACCTTATGCTGCCCTTCCTGTCGGATTAAACCACCTTCCAGATAAATATTGATTCCCAGCTCACACTTTTATATCCAATTCCGACTAGCCAAACGAGTGGCTAACCAGCTTCCCTACCAGAATTTTACGAAAGAGGCCATGAAGACCGTGCTACCTTCATCCAAGACTGCGCGACAATTTCAGAAGCCAGCCTTACTTTGCCCAAATGATGGGCACTAATAGTTAGTCAACAAATAAAGATGGAGGGAACGATTTGGAGAGTTTGTCACCACTTAGGAACAATTAAAGATTCGACTAAACGCACGATTTGCCAACCCTGCTACGCTAGCTGCACACCACATAACTCTTCAGAAAACCCCATATTTCCAATGAATCCGTGGATAAATTCTTCAGACAGAAAGTTCAACTTTACCATAGACTATTTCCAGCCGCATCACCGGGCGAGGTCATTCCCATACTCATCGAACTCATAAAATCAGGAATAGGATCCTTCCTGTGCACCCCTCCACCCCGCAATATTGAATAAATGATGGATAGAGCCACAGAAATCGATAAGGACCATCCGAAACAAAAGGCACCCCCACCACCTCCTAGGATCAACCAGAACCCTACTAATGAGGAATTCTCTGCATATAGATGCCACCACTGCCCATAATACTGCTTCCATCAGGACTGTCCTGTCTTAAGACGCCACATACAAGAAGGAGGCCGTTAGGGAAACGATCAGCAGGAGGGGAGCCGCGCCCTACCCCTAACGGGTCAGGACCGTGGGTGCCAACAGTTATCTCAGTGATCAACCATGACTCCACCCCTTCTGCATAGAATCCTAGTAGAAACCACTTCTGGGCCTCTACTAGCCCTCATCAACACGGCTGCCTCAGTTAAATCCTGCTAGCCAACTACCTCCCAAACAAGAATCATACACATCTATCCCCGTTCCCCCCACCAGTATACCTGGCCAAGGAAGGCAGCACTCTCCCCATCGAGGGTTAAATACACCTAGCCCTTACGGTACATACTTTGCCTACAACCATCACCTGTCTGGTCGCCCGTGACCTCAGGGAGCCAATGATATTCGGGAAGCCATGGCTAGCCAAACAGAAATACGCCCTGAACTACGTATCTCAGAAGATACATTTAGGAGTCCACGAACGATGCATTCTGAACTCGACAGCACGGCCCAACGGCAAAACACTACCCATCGCCCTAGCTGATATCCACAACGATGTCCCGTCTCCCTACACTGACAAACTGATGAACATCCTGAACACCCACCGGATCGTCCTCGCAGCCCAAGGACCCATCCGTAGAACCCGATGCGCCACTCACATCATTATTCTGAAAACTACTGAACGGATACTCCACAAACCATACTGCCACTCCACTACCCAGTGTGTCGTCATCAAGAATCAGGTACAAGAAATGAAAGCACAAGGCATCGTAGAACTCAGTCGGTCCGAATACAAGTCGCCAATCTTTATCGTCGAGTAGAAGGACAAGAGTCCACGCTTCTGTAGATTACAGAAGAATTAACGAAGCCACGTTTGACACACCACCACTCTCAGTGAATCTTCACGACACCGTGTGAGATATTGGGGACGCCAAGATATTTACTACTTTAGACATGGAATCCGGGCACTGGCAGGTCCCGTTGCAGCCAGACCCCAAACTATTTAAGGCATTCCCCATACCTGAAGTAGGGAGAGACGCTGCAATTCAGTCATGCCGTTTGAACTCAAGAACGCCCCATGTACCTTCCAAAGGCTCATGAGCCAGGAGGTCCTGCAGGGTTACATTAGGAGCTTTTGCTTCGCTTATCTAAATTATATCAATTACTCAAGGTCGTGGAAAGAACACTTGACTCACTTAGCTAAGATCCTGGAGCGGTTCCTACATAAGTGCCACTTCAGTAAAACCAACCTGGAATATCAAGGACACCTCGTAAACTTTGAAGGGAACGCTTCACCACCCAGAACCATCACAGCCATTACTCACGAGCCTACACCTAATAATCATCAACAGTTACAGCAATTCCTTGGACTCTGAAAATGGCTACGGAAGTTCCTACCCAAGATGGCTGAACTCGCCACTCCCCTGACTAACCTACTTAAGATCAACACTCGTTGGAAATGGATGAAGGAAGAAGAGGAATCCTTCAAAAATCTCAAGACTGGGTTTTTCCAGCTTTGACCCTTGCGAAGGACCAAATTTGGTCAAACGATTCATACTGCGAACCAATGCCAGTGGTATCGGGCTTTGAGCAGTTCTTCATCAGGATAGCCCGGATGGGGACTACATACAATAAGCCACGCCAGTGCAAAACTTGCACCAGCCAAGCAGCGACACCATAGCAATGAGCAAGAATGCCTCGCTTTGGTGTGGGCTATAAACGATATTGACCCTACCTGGAGGAACAGCCTTTATTCTATCGACCAACAACTGAGCTCTGATCTGGCTCCACTCCATGCGGGACGAAAGGACAAAAGTTGCAAGATGGACTCTACTACTACAGGGGTTACCTTCACGGTAGGTAGAACACGACCCAGGAAAAACAAACTAGCTTCCCGATGCCCTATCCCGCCACCCAGGACCCAAAAACTGCGCATGGGAACAGATTATCCCACCTTCAAGGAACCAACATTAGCCCAACGAATCCTTAACCCTCCAGACCGTCGAGGTCCAGCAAGAACCGCTATATGAGGACATTGTGGAAGCTAAACGGGACGGAGAGTGGCAGAAAATAAGGACACGATAGGAGACACTCAAAAGACACCATCCTACTACCCCGAGGGACGTCAAGTTCTTAAACACTAATCACCTCAATGACGGACAAGTCTTACGCTGAACCACTATTAACAGCCCTTGGCGACTGCTAGTGCCGCGCGACCTTCCGCTTCAATTACTCTACCAGCACCACGATGATGCACTGGCAGGCCACCCTGGGGCCTGACATCTCCCAAGGTTACAACTGGGCAGGACTGCTACGAGACCTGACCTTGCACCTTAAAGCCTGCTTACTTTGTGCCTGCCGGAATACCAAACCACCACAGGTCAAAGAGCCACTCCAATCTCGGCAACCACGTTACCCATGGGAAACTATCGCAATCGACCTCATGGGGCCATACCCACGCAAGGGCCTGGGCAAACATTTCATTATTGTGCTCACGGACCTATTTTATCGTTGGATCGAGGCCTAGTACTAATGCTAGTACTAGTACAGACCCTCGAACAACAAGTATCCTCTTGATGGGTGTATCCTCAAGTAATAATATCAGATAATAGAAGGCAGTTCCACAATCGTACCTGGACCAATGCATGCCAAAGATGGGATGCGGACCCCTGGCCAATGCCAGTGTATCACTCCCAGGCCAACCCAACGGAGAGGAGAAATCAAGAAATAAAGAAAGGAATCAGACTATACATCTTCGAGAATCATCGTATATGGGACCTACACCTACCTCAGATATTGTTCGACCTGCGCTATAGGAGAAACAAAGCCACAGGCATGACCCCAAGTCAACTTTTGTTTGGGCATACCTTGCGCTGACCTGGAGAATGGAGATTCCCAGACCAACAAGGGCAGGATGCTCTGAAGGAACGTAATGACATGGAAGATCCCATCCACGGAGCCCAACAGAGACATGAAAAGCGAGGTGCCACCAGAAGCAGTACCAACAGTGCTATATGCAAGGAACTCGGAAGAAACCTACCCAGTTCAAATGTCGTGATCAGGTCCTTGTGAAGACCAAACACATATCCAATGCTGCCGTGGAGTTCTACGCCGGTTTCGTCCCCAAATGAGAAGGACCCTACAAAGTAGATAAAAATATAAGTGCGGTGCACTGGATAAGCCACCCTGATGTCCACAGAAGGAAGGTACTCCGAGGACAACTGCAGCCCGCACCAAATCCGACGTGAGCCTCTGAACCACTCACAGGGATTCAGCTTCTCGAACCATTAGTGCCAGAATTTCTCGACCCAGAGGAATGACAGGAACCATACCACAGAGTTCTATGGCCCACCCAAGAACCAGTCAGCAGAGATGAAACCAGGTGTAGTGAAGTGCGACGTTAGCCGTCTTAAATGTGCCACGAGTGCAAATACCAAGGCGTATATAAGTGTGTGTGTATATATATATATTCTCTCAACAGTTTCCATGTTGTTGTTTTTTTCGTGTTGTTTGTTCATCCAATGGTGATACGATTTTGTTCTCATCTAGATAAAAAAAAAATCAGTAAGCCCTAATACTCAACATTATCCATTTGTATGTAACAGCCAAATATCGGTGGGCAAATTGATTAGAATAAGAACAAAAGGTTATGATAAGAAACTATATATGTATCATGGGTATAGAATGATAGGATATGTATCATCATTTAAAACTTGGTCGATAAGCCAAACTAATTGTATTTAGACCAAAAAGGTTAATAAATAGGCTACAAGAGGGCTTTTCCAAGTAGGGGGGATTGTTATCCCCTCCCCTGCTCAATATTTGTCTTACAGTCCTCTTGAGTCTTGCACTCCTAAATCTCAGTGCTCTCTTCACCACCTTTTCTAAGGCATAACAGCCACGTAGCCAGCAGGCGAGGTTCAGGCCTCTCCGCAATACCCACTGCCCACCACTTAGTGGCCACCAGTCACCACGCGTCAGCTCCCTTTATAGCCTTGCTGCCTGCTAGGGGTTCACACAGCTGGGGACAAGACTCCCCGAGCGACCCGACGGGACCGAATAAAAGAGCGGCGAGCAGGCCATGCATCAGTCGTTGCCTCAGCACCTTGCTGGCAACACCACCTTCTGGGAATAAACGGGTGTCTACCACGGCAGTGTGTTATGCATTAAACCGACGTCCAAACTTTCTATTCCTCCTTCTCCAGCTCCCCACCACTCACCGCGACTCTTCACCGAGCTCTGCTTAGTTCCACCTATCCTCCCAGCACCCCATGGGTTACACCCAACGCTCTGGGAAGAAGAAGAAGAAAGACCATTCCAGAGTACCTCTCCAACCGGAAACAGCTCCTACGTAACATCCCGGGTATTACACTACCTCCTTTGCAGGGCCTAGCCAAACTCCAGAGCGACCTACCCCAGCCACCTCCCTCACTTCTTCAACCATAAGAAACCATATTCCTCTCTTTCCCTACCACTAGAATCACCCTTGTACCTCACCCCTTCACGACAACGTGGACCACATGACTCCCATCTTCCCTTAATGTCACTCCCACCACCAAACAGTATCTTTACTCCTTTCACCCCCTAGGTCACTTGTCCTCCCTCTCCCATCCGAGGCCTAGTTATCACCTCCAACCCATCAACACTCCCCCCGACCCTACCAATTCTCCCCCTCAAAACTCCCATATACCAGTGATAAGGACCCGCGAGTCTAACGCAACGAGTGGGCAAATCCCCTTCCAGCCAAGAAAACACCTGGGGTCATCCATTAACTGACCGAGCTGTTCTAGCCATCCTACGTGAACATCGAGGAGTGAGTAAACATTTTCTCCTTCACTTCAACAACCGGGGCGACGACAAGTTGGTGACATTGCTTGTTAAAGTCTTCTTCCTCAAAACATTAACGTTTGGCTCTGGTAGCTAGTCGATAGGGTAAAGAGCGTTTTACAAATGGAGGTATTGTTGATGGTTGGTGGCTTTGGTGTGAACTGTTTATGTTTCCCTCATGAAAGTACAGTTCCAGATCTAAGAATATGGCATGGTGTTGTGAGATGTTCCAGGTGAATCTGAGGGTGTCATGGCTATCCAACATGTTCAGAAACTGTAATAAATTATTTTCCGAATCTATCAAAATCATGAAGATGGCCTCAATAAATATCATCCTGCACAGCAGTTGCAAGGGTTCAGATTAAAAAAGGTTTGTTTCTAGTTTGCCTACTAAGAGGTTAGCATAGGAGTGGGCCGTATGTGTACACATTGCTGTCTCTCAGGTTTGAAGGTAATGTCTGTCCAGGAAGTGGAAATTGTTCTTTTCAATTATGAGGCGAGTGGGTTCTACTAGAAAGGCAGAAAGTCTTTGGCAGGGGCGGCCCAAAGTAAATTTCGCGCCCGGGCGGTATTCCTTTTTGGCGCCCCCTATATAACCAGTAGATAATATAGTCCATTCACCATAGGAGTGGTGTTAACTGACAGCTAACAAAAGCTACCGGATATAATCTCATGAAGTCATTTGCCAGACCATATAACCTAAAAAAACCATGATATGTTTATTTGTTGTCACATTTGACAGTCAAAATGTTTACAAAAATAATTTATTTTTAATTTTGTTTTTCTTTTGACTTTTCTTTAAATCTTCTGCTATCTGTCAGCTACTACATTTCCTATGGCGATTGAACTCTGGTGAGTCTGGGGAAATATTAAAATAATCCTCAAACCTAACATCTCCAAGCCTAACAAAACCTGGGCGTGATAGGAAAATAATCTGAAGGGGAAATTCCACTAATGTTAACTATACGCTGAATGTTTCACTTGTACAAAAACGATTAGGATTACAAATAAAACTAGAACCTATTTTGTAGAAAGTGTTATCTTCTATTTTTTATTATAAGTTTAACAAACACTTTGACAATATGAACGGTTTACGTTATAACTGAAAAGGTGCCATTTTTCAAGATGGCAAATGTAAAATAACCTTCTGAGTATGGCACTAAATTCTAATTTAATCAACACAAAACTATACTGATATGTAGAATTTCATGTTAGTATCAAAAAGTGGAACAATTTTTATGCTTAGCAACTCTACTATTACGCCTAGTTTATGTTATGTTTGGAATTTTTAGGTTTGGGGATTATTTTCATATCACACACAAGCTAGGTTAGGTTTAGCTGTTTGGCATCCCCCTCGACTTTTAACTGTTCACTTTCACGAATTTGGTTTTATTACCTGTCAAGTAAAAATAAAGTAAACATTTTCATTGTTAACTAAATAATGTTTGAATTTTACCACTTCCTACCATGTTATACTTTACATGATGACAAAGAAAGGAATAACAAAGCAATACCTAAGAAAACTAAAGCTCCTTCAAATAGCTTCACGAATCATCCAGGGTTTAAAGTTTTAAATGTATCAGTTAGCCCCCCACCCCCACCTCCAAAAAGCTTTCAGAGCCCCTGGTTTCAGGCAAAAAAATGTGTTTTGTAAAATAAAATATTGTTAAAAATACTGTAGTTTTCATTCAAAAAATAAAGTTTATCTTGAAATTACATTGAAGATGTCCACCAAATCTAAAATAAATAGTGCTGTTCTCTTTCCCCCTCAAAAATAAAAGGAAACTTTTCTTCAAACAGCTCTTTGTAAAATACTTTGTTTTCGGGATATTTTGGTGTCTCAACTTAAATGCCTTACCCGGTATTTAAGAGAAAGTACACGAATAAAAGAGATAGAAATACATATAATTAAACTAGAGCCTTATGGCTTTTACATGTTGTGTTCATTCCCTTTTGTGTGTTTCTATCTCTCTCTTCTGTATATTCTTTCTTTGATCAATACAAATTTGCTAGCCCTTTTCTATGCAAAGATGCAGATAAACAAATGTTTACAATAAACATGGAACAATGTATTCATTGTGTTGTATAATGTCACTAGTTCAAAGATATGTTAATGTTTACTTATCAACACTTTCTTCCAATTTACCAAATTGTTATTGTTATTATTATTGAATCATAATATAAATTATTATATTTAGCTCAGATTACAAAATTATTATACTTAAAACTGCCAGAGTACTCAAGTTTATAGAAAAAGATTAACCGGTTTTAAACATTAACAGTACATACTGTAACTAAGAACATGACTCAACTGATACACAGGTTCATATGCATGAACACAAATTAGATAAAATAAAACGAACAACACATCTAACGATGGTACCAACCTAAGCTAGAAAATATCCCTGCATAGAATTGCATATTTTAACAAAAACTTCAAAAATGTATTGATTAATTTACTGTCTATCCTAGGGGTTCCCTAGCCTTCGGAGACCTTTCAAATGTCAGATTTTCTGTGTCAAGCCCTTGTACCAAATACAAACAAAAAAAAAGCTCAAATTCGATTTTGTGGAATTTCTTTAAAATAAAATTCTTATTTACATTAGCCTACTAGCTTATATTCTTTTAAATGTAAAAATACAAAATTACCTAGGTGAGTAAGAAGGAATTAGAGTAGATATATTTTGGTTGTACATGATCTCATGTGTACTGTTTGTTCATAATGGCAAAACATGTTTTTTCTTGTGTGATTTATTCTATTCTTTAAAGTATGTACAAGTACCCATATTGAAGATTGGCGTTTAACTGTACATTATAAGTTTTAATTTTTCCTTGTTTCAGTGATGCCCCGGACGAGGACTGGAACCCCTGATTCAGCCAGTTGAATGATTAAATGGTGTGAGTGTGATTATGTAAACATATTGTCAACTTTGAAGTAATTTAATTTGTGAACACATCTTACCAAAAGTGATGTAACCTCTGAGATTGGTGTCAATTTTTGTGAACATACTGTGCACATCTTCAGGTGACATGGATGTTGAGTGAAGGAGGGCTTGTGTTGCATCAGGTAACGTCATTTCCCCTTTTCTATTGCTGTCAAAAAGCTGTAACAGTCAATAGCAATCCTTTTGATGCACGACGTACATCTACAACAGATAATCTTAAAAACAATGTTTTTTATATTCGAGTATCCATAATGTGTGTGTAAAGTCATGTTGAGCACTAATATTATCGAATAAATGGTCTCTGAAGCCTGTAATGTTAAAATCTTGGATTGGTTGATGGTGGTGCAATGTTGGACGGGTTGATGGTAGTGCAATGTTGGACGGGTTGATGGTGGTGCAATGTAGGACGGGTTGATGGTGGTGCAATGTTGGACGGGTTGATGGTGGTGC
>CABFOV010008459.1:0-23437 GCA_902141375.1 Timema poppense
AATAGGGGAGAGAGCGGAGGTCAGGAGGAGGGGGAAATTAGGTCAGGGGGTGGGGAAGGAGGCTATTTATAGCAGACAATCAGAGGAAAGTAGGTCACGGGCTAGCCAATCAGAGGAATGTAGGTCAAACTGGGCCGGTACGCCGTACTAGACTACTCCAGGCGAAAGTGATCTTCCTTACACGGGGTGCGGTGAGGATCAATGTTAAACCTTATGGGAGAAACTGGTCCAGAACTCTCAATTCAACCACTACTGATAGGATTCTCAACAATGATGTCAGCAGAAATTTGATAAGACCTCTGAAATGTTAATAAACAGTTTTAACTACCAATAATGAGATCTCTAGGAAAATGGCATGATACTATTGGAAAAATGTTTTTTTCTTTTTATTTCTAATAACATAAAAAAAATGTTTTTTTAAATTTTAACACACATTAGTTTTACCAATCTAATAAATTGAATGATAACCATTTCAGTATTGTTAACGAGGTTTTTGGTATTAGAAAATTGAATTCTTATCTCACTTAATTAATGGGATATCGCGTGGCCATGTGTCAAGCTGAGAATCTATTTAGTGCGTGCGATAATTAATATATTTACTATTATAAATTATCCCAACCTGACTTAAGATGAACTTACAGGTGTTAACATTTATAATAGAAACGTGTAAAAGCAAATAATGTTTTTTAACAGATTTTTAATGCGAAAGTAATCCAACAAGATGGCATGTTCATGGTCTCTATTGGAACATTCACATTCCTTTGATAAACATTTAAATGTTTTCTGTGACTAGATGAGCATATTTTTAACTTTATAATACCTACTATAAAATCTAAAAACAAAATTAAGATTGATATTATTTAATTTAATGGATTATTATGTTTAGTATTAAAAATAACAAAAACAATCTACTTTGATAAACAAAGGAAAAAAATCACTATAGTATAATGCACACTATTCCCGGTATTAGCTGTGGCTGTAGTCATTATATATTTTAATAACTTATTAAAAACTTTTTTTTAAGCTAAACTCATTATGTACGGTACTTTACAACCTAGGCCATGGACAAACAAACACCAGACCCACAGCCCCTAGGTTAAAATAGCTACTCTCATATCCGGAGCTTGAGTCCTTCAACACGGGGATTTCAACGTGAAGTATTAAGTGACAAAATCGCTATAAAGCAGTCATTAAAAAAAATCATTATAAGGATGGTTTTACTTAATAACAGACAAAAATCGCCTTCTTATAGTGTCAATTAAAATGGCTTTCACTAAGCTAGATTCAGATAGCAGTCCCACTCGTTTCCTATAAGACCTAAACCAACACCACAAATAAGTTTACTCAAACTGCAAATCTTAAAGAGAATTAGAATATAATGGTAATTTTTTTTTTTGTTCAAGCGAACATTTGCAATTTGTCTGGCTATTAACAATCTTAAAATACTCTTGACTACTTGTCTGGAAAGTTTTGTTCATTGAAAGAGGGTGGGCGGGATTGGTGGTAACTGAACTATTGTGCTCGAACCGCTATCCTTTTACAACAAAAAATTTGAAAGTGAGTCGTTTATCTTGGAAGTCCTGTTATTACTGAGGACCTCAACTAGCACTTCCCAATGCCCAAGGTCTCAACATGGCTCAAGGAGTGACAGCGAGACTCCCGTAAGGCCTAGTGTCTGCTGTATAGGCCTACCTTATTTATGCTTTAGGTTATGTTTGCCTTAGTTATAATTAGAGCCTAATTGATTTGCACTCGCACAGCTTACAGGACGGACGAAGGCAAACAATGGGTGCTACCGGTTGTCCGCAAGACAGAGTTGTAATTGGTCAATGAATGATAAGACACTCAGCCATGAGTATCATCCTGTACTGGTTTTGAAGGCCTTTAGTTCCGCAGCAACATCTATGTTACTGGGGGCGTATCATAGTGCCATCTTGGAAGGCAGGGTAGGAAATACAATTTTTACCAACTTAAACTATATGTAGCTCCTTTTCGTCCTCCAGGACCAAGGCAGGCATACAAAGTTATACAGCATAAAAAAAGGGAATAATTGCATAGTAAGCCGATAGGACAATAAAAACAGATATATTTGTATATAATATATTTGCTCATGCTTCCCTGCAACCCATTCAGCATTATTGCGCTAAAAAAAGGGGGGTCACCAGACAATAATTAAACAGTATTTCCAGGATTGAGTAAAATACTTAGTTAAATAGGAGATGATGAAATCAACATATCAGAAGTTAAAACTTAAATAGATAAATGCAAATTTTATTTATAAACAAGAAAAAGGTAATTATTATTTCTAAACAATAAAAAATTTAAGTATTGTTTGAAAACAAGATAAATGTAAATTTTATTTATAAACTAAAAATATATATTTGGTAGAAAACACCTCAGGTATTTACCTAGCGATATTATAAAAAAGGGACTCCGAATATATTCAACATCATTAAGTTTTGCATAAGTCAAGAGGATCCTAAATATTAATTTGAATTTCCACAAGTAACAGGGTTCTAAATATTAAACATTTTTATAACTTTCACAAGTAAAAAGTACTTTGAACATTAAACGTATCAAATATGCACAAGTCTAAAGGACTTCGAAAACAAAAAATATTAAATATTTCCTTATTAAAAGGACACTAAATATTAAACTGTGAGTTCCACAAGTAAATGGATTTTGAATATTAAACATTCTTGTATCTTTCATAAATCAAAAGGACTTTGAACATTAAACACGCGCTAAATTATCTCACCAATGAATCTCAGCCATGACCAACATAATGCGACTAAATTTTTACAAGGTAAAATATATCTATTTTGTCACCAAAACTTAGTGAAAATATATGCTGGTAGAATGTGTTGAATAAATTAATCTTGAAGGTTTTGCCGGCCATATTTGTGTTGTCACGAATAAGATAAATAGAAGGTCAAAGTTCATCTATTTTAAAATAACATTCTCAAGTTTAAGTGACACACTGCACCATTGGTTGTGGTGGTTAGTAGCTATTTCGATATATTGATAAAACTACATGCACATTGTAAATATGAAATTTTTTATATGTACTATCTTAATGTGCGATTATAGTTTTCACTAAGGTTTTATGAAGGCTGTTTATAGGAAAAAAAGCTTAACTTATATTCAGGTACCACGAAATTTAGTGCCACAATATAGCATAATTTATGCACTTTATTGCACACATAATAAAATGAGTTTTGAATGTTCTTATATAACATTTAACTGTTCACCTTCAATACATATTTTAAGTGTTAGAAAATGCCAATAAATTGTATTTATTTACATATTTCCTTGTTTTAAAATGTCATTTAAACACTTGAATTGTGTTAAGTATGTCTGAAAGCTCTTATCTGTGTTTGTTGCCAGCCCGTCCCGTGGAGAACCTTATGAACAACCACCATATTTACCTCTTGAATAACGGCCACATCATCAAGTTCGGGATATCCACTAAGAACATAGATTATGTGGCTAAAGCCATCAACGAGATGGTGCTTCTGTTCCCCAACTAGAATCGTTATGATATAAACCCACCAACCTTTTGATAATGACTGGGCTAAAGGGGCATTTTATGGAACAAAACACTGCAAAACTGTATTTAAATAAAGACAATAAAATTGTGTTAAATAACTTTTTTTAACATACATTAAAAGGAGGGTAGATAATCAAAGTCTACACAGTTAACAGAAACATGTCCACCTTAAAGCTCACAATTAAAACACAACACATACTAAAGTAATTTTTAAGGTACATCAAGCTTTTTCTTCATCTAGAGAATGGTGCTGGTGTGTAAACGATCAACCTTTGGTTGTAGTCCAGTTAGTGTTATACTCTCTTGCGCTGAAGACGAAGCCATAGGTGTCAATGATCAACCTCTAGCTAAAGTCCAGTCAGTATTATACTCTCTTGCACTGAAAAAGAAGACTGATGTGTCAATGATCGTCATCTAGCTATACTCCAGTCAGTGTTAGAGTCTCTTGCGCTCTCTAAAGCCTCTTCCCTTATGTGTCAATGATCAATCTCTAGGTATAGTCCGGTCAAAGTTATACTCTATTGCGCTGAAGAAAAAGCCTTATGTGTCAATCATCAATCTCTGGTAATAGTCCAGTTAGTGATGAACTCTCTTGCGCTTAAAAAGAAGCCTAATGTGTCAATGATCAAATTCTAGCTATAGTCCAGTTAGTTATATACTCTCTTGCAATGAATAAGAGGCCTGTTGTGTCAACGATCAATTTATAGCTGCAGTCCAGTTAGTGTTATGATCTCTTGCACTGAAGAAGAGGCCTGATGTGTCAATGATCAATCTCTAGCTATAGTCCAATTAGTGTTATACTCTATTGCGCTGAAGAATGGGCGTGATGTGTCAATGATCAACCTCAGACTTTAGTTAGCTAGTGTTATACTCTCTTGCACTGAAGAAAAAGCCTTATATGTCAATTAATAATCTCTAGCTGTAGTGCAGTTAGTGTAATACTCTCTTGTGCTGAATAAGAGGCCTGTTGTGTCAATGATCACCTTCTAGCTATAGTCCAGTCAGTTTTATACTCTCTTGTGCTGAGGTATAGGGCTGATGTGTCAATTATCAACCTCTATTTATACTCTAGTCAGTGTTATACTCATTTGCGCTGAAGATGAAGCCTTATGTGTGAATGGTCAATCTTTGACTATATTCCAGTTATTGTTTTATTCTCTTGTAGTGAAGAAGTGGCCTGATGTGTCAATGATCAACCACTGTCTATAGTACAGTTAATGTTATACTCTCTTGCGCCGAAGAAAAGCCTTATGTGTCAATGATAAGTCCCCTTCTATAGTCCAGTTAGTATTATACTCTCTTATGCTGAGGTAGAGGGCTGATGTGTTAATTATCAACCTTTTATATATAGTCCAGTGTGTGTTATACTCTCTTGCGCTGAAGATTAAGCCTTATGTGTGAATGGTCAACCTTTGACTATATTCCAGTTAGTGTTATACTCTCTTGTACTAAAGAATAGGCCTGATGTGTCAATGATCAACCTCTAGTTATTCTCCAGTCATCGTCATAATCTCTTGCTCTGAAGAAGAAACCTTATGTGTCAATGACCAATAACCATCTATAGTCTAGTTAGTGTTAAACTCTCTTGTGCTGAAAAAGAGATCTGATGTGTCAATATCGTTACAGTCTAGTTAGTGTTATACTCTCTAAACGCTAAAGAAGAAGCCTTATGAGTCATTGATTAATCTCTATCTATAGTCCAGTTAGTGTTATTCTCTCTTGTGCTGAAGAAGAGGCCTGATGTGTCAATGATCAACTTCTAGCTATAGTCTCCTTAGTGTTATACTCTCTTGCGCTGAAGAAGTGTCCTGATGTGTCAATGATCAACCTCTAGCTATAGTCCAGTTAGTGTTATACTTTCTTGCGCTGAAGAAGAGACCTGATGTTTCAATGATCAATCTTTAGCTATAGTCCAGTTAGTGTTATACTCTATTGTACTTAACAAGAGTCCTGATGTGTCAATGATCAATCTTTAGCTATAGTCCAGTCAGTGTTATACTTTCCTGTGCTTAAGATGGAGCTTGTTGGGTCCTGAAAATCAATTAAATTTATTTTGTTGTTTTAATTATTGAACTTGGAAACATATTTTTCTGGTAATTGTGTACGCCTTGACTTAATATTTTTTAGAAATTATATCTATGTTACGATGACCCTAAGTTGACCTGTGCTATTTTATCAAATACAATAAGTAAACCATTTATTATATTGGGGAAGTTACATGCAACACGGACGGAAACAAAAGAGAGCCGACACAAAATGGCTTTTACAATGAAAAGAACAAAGTTTACACTTTACATTGCTTTCATTGGATAAAGAGGGAATAGTTGCCTCTTGAAGTAAAATGATCGTTATCATACAATCCCTCGGCCTAGGCTTCAATATATACGAACCCACCAAGAGGGAGTATCATATTGGCCCAAATATAGTACGGCCCCTCGCATAATACGGGGCTAATATTTTGAAGGCGTTCTATATGATTAATATGTGACACCCACAGATAATCAGGAAGAGTGTGTAAAGAACAACCAAGGGATCACAAGAGAAAACATAGTTTGATTTTAATTAAGTCAGCTATAAAGGTAATGAAGATAAATTATATATTTCAACAATGGCATAGAGAGCCAACTTGTAGTCTGGCAATAAACATCAATTCAAGATGATTCAAACTATATACATGAAATGGCGAAGCCATAAAATTTACTTTAAATATCGATATATAATAAATAATGTACTCTGCCAAAGCAGACACAAGGATAGTAAGATAAAGTGATTAAATCTATTATATACAAGTCTCAACAATTGTCGTTGAATTCAATACCTAAGTAACAATGGATAATTTAATTTTATAATTTACTTTGAAGTGCATGAATATGGTTCGTAAACCACCGTTAGAATCTATACAACCTAACATGATAACCTAATTTGATTCATATATATATATATACAATAATCCACGCGATTAAAACGTGCATACATTATTTTAATAACGTCCCTGAAACTTGTAAAAATACCAATGTAATCGCTTAACTGAACTAAGTGAAGATCAGAGCGCGCCACAAGGACACAAAGAGTACTAACGCAAATCATGCATTCCACTTAAAATAAATATTATTGACCCGCGGTTGATCCGCGTTAAACCCCTCCAGAAAACCCATCTACAAAGCATGATTATGATAAAGTAAGCCCAAACAACAATTTTGAAAAGAATCCCTCCCCATTATTTATATCATAACAGAATTTTGAATAAAGTTCCCTAGCCCTAGTTTATATCGGCGCCCTCACCTTTGTGCAATATGCAAGCCAGTGGTAAAATGAGGGACGAGGTAAACAATACTAGCCATTATATAGTAAATATAGCCTACACATGTTCTCAGAGGAGGGGGAAATCAGGGTGGAAACAAAGAACAAAAGGAAGGGAGAAGACTAGCGCTCTAGAAGCTTAGCGGTCCGTCCAGTAACCACTCTAAGTTTACAAAACATCCCAAATGGCGGAACCGGAAACGATCTTGGTCAAGTTAAGTCCTTGTTTGTTGTGGGCCGGGCTTCGATGACGAGCGAGGCGCTGACCAGCGTCTCGTTTCAGTCGAAATTGTTCAACCCACGGGAGAGGATGTCTTAGTGTGTGTTAGTGCTCCATCAGACGGAGAGAAGCCAGGCCAGTGGTGGTGAGTGTTGTAATTCCATATTACTGAGTGGTATGCGTTAGATGTATTTGTTGGTTGTAACATCGTTACAAATAAAAGCTCTGGAATATAACACAAAGTAAAAAAAATTAAAATTTGATTTAGTTTTATTAAGTCTTCTAAATGCTCATCTTTATGCACAGGCATCTTAAAATCTTTTAATATCGGTGACGCAGCACAGAATTTTCAGGCAACTAACACTTTCCTTCGGAATTACACTAAAGGGTGAAAATCCCCCTCCCTCTCCCCATTTGACCATGAACTTATAATTAGAGCATGGGCTTATTATTTTAATTTATTTGAGGGTTTAGCGTGCAATTCCTGAACCGACTGATTATATCAGTACAATACTTATAGATTAACTTATATCTAGAACAGACACAACAACCAGCCCCGGCCATTTATTCATCACCATGTGTAGCGTTTATTGGCATAAAGCTACAAAAATAGTGAAAAACCTAAAAGACTGAATAACAATCACGTTTGAACTCACCAAGCCCCATTCAGCAGTGGCTCCTCCCCAGTGTACTTCATGCACAACATGCCGCGAACAACAACATCAGACTAAACGAGCAAGCAGTGTGTAGGCTCGCACCTGCAATTAGCGTGAGGCAAGCTGGGAAAACGTGACGTACTTCCGTAATAAAGCGATGATGTGTCCAGGAAACTATTGTTCCGTCTCCATCCAACACATGCTCGAACATTCTACATCCGTGTAGTTACCCCTTCCCCCTCCTCCTTGTTGTGTGTTCACCTCTGTTTTTTAATCCCCTCCTCCCCCTTTCCGAGTCAGAATAGTAAACGTATATAATCATGTAACTCGTATTGGTATACCACTCTTGTCAGGATACCGTCCTTGGGCACATCTTGGTGTCAAGGATGTTCATAAGATATCAATTACGTTTCGGCTTTTATACTCTAAAAATTCCTTTTCAGCCATAAATATTGTTATTGAAATTAAATGATATAATCATGGTTAAGGATAGTGTATTTAGCCTTGAGTTGGTTATCAATTGGATTAGTTATGGTAACTTATATTTGAAAGTTTATTACTTTGGCAAAATAAAAGTGACGTCTCCCTTTTTTTTTTTTTGAAACTCTGGNTTTGTGTGGACTATTATTGCACGGAATGTTTGTCAAGATTTTTTAATTGTTAGGTTTAGGCAAAATATGAAACTTAGAGCCCATCTGGCTGTAAAGTTAGATTATTACTCTTTAATGTTTTGGGACTTTTCCCTTTCTGTAATATGTTGTATTGCGCTAACGTGTATTTATGTTGACAAGAAAGACTATTACTATACTTGTTATAAACAAGCTTTAATACTATTGAGGATGGTCACTGAGACCTGTAGTGATTAGTTTTCTAATGCTATACATTTGTATTGTAATTAGTATTAAAATCTGGGTGATTGTGCAGACCCATCGTTATTACTTTTCTAATAATTGCTATATATTTATAGTTAGCTTGGGATGTTGAGTGAGACCCATTGTTGTCATATTTATAATATATTTTATATTATATATATTTATATGTTTCCTTTAAATCATGAGGGATTGTTAAAAGTAAACAATTAGAATTATGCTTCTAATATACACTTATGTTCATATATTTATCTCACTGTTCAACTTTAACCTTTTTTGGTTATAATATCATTTATCTACTGTTTATCAAAACAAACTATTCAAAATCTTATGTTAATGTCTACTTTCTCTTATAGTATTCCGATATAGGATCTTACAATGAAACTGTCCCGTCTTCTACCCCTGATTTTGGCTAAATTTTGAGTCCTCTAAAGAATATTTGTAAAGTGGGTTCATGGGAGCAGAATGACCTATATGACGGAGTACGGCCTATTTGGCATATTATATCCTATTGGCTCCTCTGAAATTATTGTTTGTTTTTTGTATTTTATATTTACATTGTGTACCCGCCTTTATTCTCAGGAGAATAATAGTGATGGTTACACGTGAAGTGGAAAACCCATATTTAAGTAATGATGAATTTTTATTCTATGCCGAGAATTGAACCCGGCACCCTTAGCTCAGTAGACAGACACGCTTCTGACTGAGCCAAGATGTCAGATGATGAGTTTATTATTAGACGCACACAAACTTGATAGGTCCTGTACTTGCTACGCTAGTTTCTCCCTTAACTATATTTACAAATGATCTTTCTCTACCTTCAGAAAGTTAGCTTGCTCTTGATTGGACTAAAAAGGTTGAGAGAAAATAGTAAATACAATTGGATTGCATTATTTACAGTAACATTTTTATTTTCAAGAATTAGTTTTTTATAAACTCAATTTTATAGATATTTTTGGTTTTATAAAACTGGCTCTTCTTAAATAGTTGTTTAATTTAGAATACTAAGTCGATTTGCGTTATTTATCGAATGGTGATATTTCATGAATATATTTTATTGTAAGTTAAAAATATACTAGCAATCCCACACGGCATTTATATAAGCCCCATCCCATGATGCCCGATATGCCATGAGAGTTTAACAAATTTCATACACTTTTTTTTCCGGGGAGGATGTGGCATATTCTTATCACAGTCATTTCTGAAAATGTATTCTAAACCTTTTTAAAAAATTAATTAAAAATTTAAAAATTCGGCTTTGAGGTGCATTCGGACACCATTTCGTCAACCTATGTCAAGAATTTCAGATCTCTGTGTGTCATAGATTTGGCTGGGCATCGCAAACAGACAAATATTTCCTTTTATTTATTATAAATTTATTATAAAAATAGTCCTTGTTAGAAAGTTATTTCTAAACAGCCATGTGTAATGGTAATTTATATTTGTGATAAGTTTGTTACCAATTTCTTAGTTTACAAAAATGAAGAAAAAGCATTTAAATGTATAAATTTACAATAAATGAATTTTGTATATTTTATTTTTGTATGATATATCTCTAAGGCAAACCTCTTTTCG
The DNA here is from genome assembly GCA_902141375.1 of Timema poppense. Classification (NCBI taxonomy): domain Eukaryota; kingdom Metazoa; phylum Arthropoda; class Insecta; order Phasmatodea; family Timematidae; genus Timema; species Timema poppense. The sequence goes on from CABFOV010008459.1 coordinate 10,171, forward strand.
CTTTTTGAGGTAATTTGTTATATTTAGAAATGGTTCTCTGCCTTAACTGTACCTTCTTCCAAATATAACATTTTATTTTTGCGTATTATTGTTTTGATTTTGAGTTTTTATTTCACTTCATTTTGAACCTATACATTTTAATTTAGATATCAATACCCATAAAGTACAGTAAAAATCTACAATAATATTGTAGGCCTAATATGTCCTCCTTTACATAAACCCTTTTAGTGTCGTCAAAAAAACTTTCACTGCCAAAATAAATGGGTCATTATCATTTGATTGATAGTGATTTTAGCTATCTTAGCTTTTAGGTTTAATAAATATACTAATGTGTAAAAAACTTGGTTCCTAAGAGTTGATATGTAGCGAATGTCAATATACTCATTGACTTTTATAACCTATGCATGTACAAAACTACTTGTGGTTGTAAGAATAGTTTTTAATTACATTCAACTGGTAATTACAAATTACCTATAATAATATCTGGATTCCTGTTAAACTCGTGATTCTATGCCTAGATGCACGATATAAAATTTTTTTTGAAGTTGTCATACGCTAGTATGTACGTCGTGAAGTGAAGTTGAATAAAATTATATGAAATATTCCTGAAACCAAATCAAAGTTTCTATATTTAAAAGAAAAAAAAGCTATGTTGTATGACTTTAGGTAATGAATATTATTTCAAAATGTTATATTACAAACTGATTTAACATATTTTTTATCCTTATCTGATAAATAAAGGTATTATAACATGTAATGTAATTACTATATTATTTTTTTTGTCATTTTAACATTAATTTCATAGGTGACCTGGCGGTCTAGGGGTAAGGTGTCAGACTTCTGTGTTGGCGGCCGGGGTTCAATCCTCGGTCCCAGCAAAGATTTATCTGATTACCAAACCCTTCCTTCACCTCTGACAAGACATATTGTGAATGTGGGGAGTGCCAAGCCTCCACCGTGGTTCGGATTCCACGTTAAACTGTAGGTCCTCCATTTCATCTCACAATCACCCTACCATTACACATTAGCGTAAGTGCGTATAACCCGAACGGGTAGTAAGACGAGGTGCTAATAATAATAATAATAATAATATTAATTTGTGATGTATCTTTCATTTACCCTGAAAGGTAGCGAGCTTACCTTACTTGATTCTACTATAGTGCAGCTAATAAGCCAGGGCATTAGTGTAATACGTCAAGTTAAGGCTGTTTACCTCATTTCACTACTTGTTTCAGGATTTACATATTTATGATAATTACTCTAATGGGGTAGGGATTAGAAAGGAAGCATTTTAGAGGTAATGTACCCAGATTTGTATGGGAGAAGAGTAGGAAACTATTGAGGGGGAAACCACCCTCAGAAGACCAGACCGGGATTTGACCCCCGATCGCCCCACCTTGTCTTCAGCCTAACAGGAGAGTGACGTCTTAGACAATTCAGCCACTTAAGTGGGTGTAAGACTGTTGTGTTCTAGGATAGAAGGAGAGTAGATTATGAAAAAATTTAACAATATGTATTTGAACCTTAAATATTTTTATTTGTGAAGCTTTGCGATTGTCAAATCCAAATTTTTCTTTTAAATCCATGTCAAAACTGACGAATATTTAAAGTAAAATCAATGTGTTTGAAGCTTTTCATATCCCAAAAGTGAGTGTTTATCACTAGTAAATAGTGTTGGGTTGAAGTTATACCTACTCTATCACCCCTGTCCCATTTACATTTTTTAAATTAATAATTTTAATATTTTGTCTTTGCAAAAAGTGTTTTCATGTAAATTAAGCTTGTTAATGTCAGTTGAAGAGTTGCCAAAGTTAATATTACCGTAGTATATTTCTGGAAATATGAAAATTCCATAATATATAGGTTTGTATATTATTCATTATATAAAATATTATTGATTACAAACTGTGATACATTGTAAATTGCTAACAAACTATGCTTTTATATAGGTATTTAAAACAAATTGTTGATGTAAAATAAAGCTTTGTTGATTATACCTGCTTATTAGATTAAGATGACTAGAAATATACATTATTAACATCATTTTGAAGAAACCAGAAGAATGGTTTTCAAGTTCTAGCTATTTTAGTTGAGTGATTAACTAATCCTGAACATTTGATGAACCCAAGTCAGGTGGCAGGAATTTATTTATCCATCTGGGATGGGACCCTCGAATCATTAAGGATACTCGAGGTTTGAGATTCAAGAATCCTTAAAAAAATTCATGTGAAATTTGTTTTAGAGCTCTAATACTTCTTATCGGTGGCTCAGAACCAATTATAATTATTCTAAAATGAACTTAACAACCAGTGCCAAGACCACTAATTTATCACTTAACTGGATGTATAACTGTTATAATGAATGGATTATAAAAAATAATGTTAACATTTAGTTACTATTTTGTATTTTCTATTATATTTGCATTTTTTCTTATGTTAATGAATTTTTCCAAAATTCGGATTCGGGATGAGGGATTTGAAGGTAAGTTGAAGATTCAGATTCGTAAAATAGTGGAGTTGACTCAACTATAGACTATATGACTATAATGATTAAATGTTTAGAGCCTGCATCGGCCATGGGTGATCGAATGGTCTAACGCAGTAGTTCTCAATTACTTCTCATCAAAGGCCACAATTATGTCATTGACACGGCATAAATTGAGCCGTTTGTTTGTTATTTGTTGTGTTGTGAATTGTGAGTGACAAAACAAGTATTGTAAGGCGTTTTGATTAGTTAGTAAACAATAAAACATATGCGATGACAACATAAACAGAGTGTTAGCATTCATCACAGTAAATCAGGCTAGGAGGCAGGATAAATAAGAATTTTTCCAAACTAATAGGGCTGGCAAACCACCATCAAATCTAGGAGGGCCACGCTGCCCATTTAGGGAGCTACGCTGGTTAGGACACCGGATCACCGAGTACGTGTGCTGGGAGGGGCTACCATCGTGCCCAAGATACCAGGGTTTATATCCAAATTAGGTCACCTAAAGGTCTGTCAGGCCATTGATTAAGCATTCCTTGATATACTTCGCTCTGTCACAAGCTCCTAAATAATTCCTTTAGGTTCGTTCACATTTTCTAATTTTTCTCATCAACATCACATTTTGTAATAGAGCAAGTTAGTTAAAACCATAAAAACCCAAGCAGGACGTCAATTACGAACCCGCACAGCCATATTTCCAGTCACCGCTCTTATCCTCAGCCGCAACCCATCCGGACAATTTAGGCCCACACAGCAGTGAAGAGGGAGGAGGGGTATATATATATATATATATATATATATATATATATAGATAGATATATATTCATGAATCGGGCCAAAGGTTGGGAAAAATTAATTTGAGGTAAATTTATATACACAATGAAAACTAATAACCTCATAACTTATAAACATTTTTGTTTTAAGGTTTATAAAAGCTAGGCACCCTAATATATACATTATAAAATAAACCTTACTTTAGTTATCAAGAAATTAATGAGAAAAGTAAGGGCAACGTACTTCGGCGATTTGTTTATAAGCTGGAGTAGGCTTTATAGGCTATAGTTGCTAATATTAGTGCCTTTTCATAATGGGTAAATGCTAACTGGCTTTGGTAACTTATATTTATATTGTAGTTTGACCAAACATAATAAAAAAAATAGAATGGCATGTTTCTTACAATTTGGATATTTAGTCATAAATTTTATGCAAATATTATACATTGACTCGCCTGTAAATCTACTCCTCAGTTCTTCCGAACCATGATTATGGATTAATTCAAACTGTAAGTCCCTTTTATCCATATTAGGTAACAATCCTTTAGGACTTTCAAGGACCTTGCATATCTGGGCAGGGTTCGCAAAGGGATTTCTTATGAACTCCCGCATTACTTTGGGCAATGTAAACTCTGAAAACTTTAACTCAATTTTGTTTATAAACCTCATAAAAATAGTGCTAGGGCTATCCCCATAGATTTAAAACAAATACTATTTCCTTTTGATTTCTTCCTTTTCCAAATAACTCACAAACACTTAAAAATTAATAAACGTAATAAACGTATGTCAGTTAAAATCATCCTTTATCAGAAACATTTTAGTTTTGAAACTCTGAATTGGTTCAATTATATCGATGACAGTTTTCTCTTTCCCCTGCAATTGAAAGATTAATTTATTCAAGTGACCAAACGTACCACTCACTAATGCAAGAATGCAAGCTTAAGTAGGACTTCATAATCAGTCATTAAGGTGAAAAAAAAGTTGTGCTTTAGCATCATTCTTATTCTGAAAAAACCAACAAAAAAAACTCTGTTACTTTCTATTTCAATATTCTCTCGACTATCCGTCCTTTGCTTAGCTACTAGCCACCTTACTTTATCAGGTAGCAAAGGTTGTTGTGTTCAAGACCTATGTTGGCAACGATTTTCATGAACAATCTGTCACTAAAGCTTGAAGTGGAGCAAAGAAAATGAATTAACTTCATTACTTTATCCATCATGAATTTAAATTCATCATGTAATTTAGCACATATAACAGTCTAGTGAATCAAACAATGAACATTTTGAATGTTAGGGATGATAGTTTTTAATATAGAAACAAATCCATTTATTTTACTGACTATGGCTGGAGCATCATCAGTAACTACAAAAATAATTTTGTGCAAATCCAGTCCATTAGAATTTTTTTTAAATCTACAAAACTAATGTACCACATCTTCGCCAGCAGTCATTTGAAGCTGTAGAATTAAAGCTATAATTTTCTGGAGTTGGTTGGTCAAGCAGTAGAAAGCATCAACTAGGAAATACTGGGTTCACCCTATCAATGAAAAAAGAATTGAGAAATGTTCTTTGGCAAATTGCGCATCTATGTATTTACACTCATTACTGATAGCCTTTTCCGGCATTTTCAAGCATAAACAAAACAATAAATGATCAACACAGTCAACCCCTTCCCAGGATAAAAGGTGTGGCAATAACAAGTGCAATAATAAAATGAAGCACCAGGGACCTTAATTTGATCCACACTCAAATATGCCCAAGCCCAAGTATCTGAACATAGGTGTTTAACTGTCAGTAAAAATAAATATTTAATTATATGCGTTAATTAGAGTTTACAAGTAAGCTTGATGATAAAGCGTAAAAACAGTATAGAAGATGACATTGGCTAGAGGCCGTTTTATTTTCATAATAACAAATGTTAACAATATTACGTTTTTAGATTGCGGGCAGTGCTTAAATACAACTTTATACATAAAAACATTAATCTATGTACAAGAAATTAATATAGATTTTCAGAGTATTACACGCATAATAAAATACAAAGAATATTCATAATGATTTAACTAAACTAATCTATATACGCTCCAAAAGTTAAAATGTAGTGAACAATAATTAAAAAGAGATGAAAGTTGGCAAACACATATAGGTATATTAGAAAGTCTATTTGTATCACATCTCATATCATATCCATATCACCTAGTAGGGTTACGCTCCTAACCATACACCTAGTTATATTAAAAATAAATGATGATTTGATTATTGTCCAACAACCCGAGAGGTGGGGCAGCCTAGATATAATATGTATCTTACAAACATACTGAGTGTATAATAACGGTTGGTAAACATTAATTGAAATTCTCCTTGGGCAACAATTGAAAGTAAGATAACACATAAGTTTCCTTTAGAAAGCCTAGCACAGTAATACTGCAACCCAGCCATAATATTGTGCCATATACCCTACAAAATTTAACAACAAAAGTTGACTTGTTTATACTATTATAGAATATAAATTAAAGCAGATAAGTCCCAAAAAAATGCCTCGATTCATAACAAATCTAAATACCCAACAAAACTAAACTAGTAAAATTATCCATTAAAAATATTATGCCGAAGCAAATACAAATTCGAACCCTACATAATTAAATAATAATTTAACAGTTCCCTAGGCTTACAAATTATATAAAGTATATCCAACATAACGGACACTTAAATGTAGAAAGATCCTACATCCTAAAAACATCAAAGAGTGCCTGCTATTTGCCGGTTACACGCTTATATTCAATTTTGCACAGTGGGTAAAATATGGAAGGGAGGATACACAAGTTCCATAATGTCACTATCAGCAAGTTAGCGTGAGTTACCCTCATTGACGCCTGCGCACAACGCCAAGAGGGAGATAATGCGGGGGGTAGGGAACACCACGTGATCACCCAGAGTGCTTCTTTATCTGAGTTTTAGCGCCTGCACAGCGTCCGCTACTCGGGGAAATTCATCCGAACTACGTATCATTCCGAGGAAGCAGTCTGGTTTTTCTTGTTAGTGTTAACGAAGTGATGATGTGTTTGGAGTACTCATGAGCCACACTGGTTTCCCAGTTAAACGGGGTAAGTGTAACTGCACTTTTATAGGTGGCGGAGGTTATGTGGTAAACATGTTTGTAGCCACGGTACAACAGCTCAAGTTTTGAAGGAGACTATTGTCACGTGAACAGACTGCCTGACTTGCGTCTACGCAGTGGTGTATTTGTTCACGAAACAAGTAAAACAAAATGAAACATAGAAGTAGGGAAGACAGCTACTTTGATTCAAAGTGTCTCACAGTGTGTCTTCGTGTGTCATATATTTTGTCCTGCCTCGTTTCAGCCAGTGTGCAGTGAATCATTTTAAGGCACGTAGGCCTAATCAAAGTGGAATGACATGATGAAACACAACGACACAAAAATGTTTAGTTTCATTATATTTTGAAACATTTCATTTTCAATCATTGAGTAATGTGAAGTCCTACCAGTGATGTTTAAAACAAATCATTTCGAACTTGTTCCAACCAAACTGTAGCTTAAAATATTCTGACTTTTCCAGTTACTATGTATTAAGAATATTACATAATTTTACGAAGGATACAAATTGATGTAATATGTTTAGACACATACACATTCTAAAATCTTGTCCTCTATGAAGTGGTTAAAGGATTTTAACCTAAAGCAATGGGCTATTGGGTAGTGCGATCTAAGTTAGATTTTAGTGAGACCATATTGAAGCAATAAAATATTGCCTTACATCAGTACAGTTTAAAATTGTTGTGAGACACATCTCCTTTAGTTTCTTCGTGTTCATCATGCACTGTTTCCTGCCACAGGTAAGGTCTGTCTTAAAAACATAAGCCTCTCCATTTACTCCTGCTCCCCCCACCTTTCTTCCTCCACTCCAGCCCAATCTACTCCTCTTCTCTCTACACTACTTTTATCCACTTGTTCTTGGATTTTCTTCTTATAACATGATTAAATTCTCATGGGTGCGCATAACCGTAACTCACACTTTGGCTGATGACATGCAGTAAAGGGATGGAAAGACCACAGTAAACTATGTGTTGACTTTGAAAATTGAGATTAATATGTACTACAACAAGGGCATTTGGGTTAAAAGATATTTGTGATGAGTATTAATTGGATGAAATATATTTTTCAAATTTAAAAATAATACCTGGACACAGAAATCAAACCTGGGATCTTTGGTTTAGTATGCAAATGCTCTACCCATTGAGCTATCCAGGATTCGTCCTGTAGTCAGGGTTATTCTTCACTCATAATTTAAGGCAGAGTCGGTAATGGATGTTTGGAGATCATCAACTACATATGAGTGATCACTTAAGTTCTCGAGATAACAGAAAACGCAGCCACCTTGGACTTTGTAAGTCTTTATGCTACTAATAGTACAATTATAACTGTATTAATGCGCATATCACGCTAGATTAAATAGCCAAGCATTGGTGCACTAAGATCAAGGTTCCAGGTTTGATTCTCGTATCCAGGTGTCATTTTTAAATTTAAATATATTTAGATGTGGCTTTAACCATAATTATCAAATATAATAGCTTTGATATTTAATCCACCATGGATGAAAAATATTATTTCAACTATGGAAAATAAAAGTTTTTTTATGAATATAAAAACATATCCTGACTTTTCCATGATTTATCCCTGACATAGTAAATTCCCTGACATTTTCAGATACCGGATACAGACTTGAGAATGAAATAAATGTAGTCATTCTGTAGCCAAGTTTTTAAGGTGTTAAGATAAAACATGTACGAACCAGCACGCTTAGATCTTCAGTTCGCTTTTTCTTACATGCAAAATATTATTTCAGGTTTGCACCTTTGTGCCCCAAATTCTCAAATATTCCAGTATCTATATGGTGTTTTTTTTTGTTTGCAAAATTTCTAGTTTTTTTCCCCGGTTTTAAAACACAAACATTTCTTGCATTTTGATAGTTTTACAAGTGTGTGGCAACCCTGCTTTTTTTAAACATTAAATAATTATGAATACAGTATTACGGATAGGAGCAACATATCAGTATTTTAATCAACCAAAAAAATATTCAACACATATTTTAGATATTTTGTTAAAAAAGTAGCAAGAAAAAATAAGATTATAAACTAGGAACAAGTCAAGTTATCATTCAAAAACTGGGGATTGAACCCTCAAATCCTTGAGCCCTTAAAAAAAAGATATATTTTTTCCTTTAATTTTTTCCGTTGAAATTTGTTTTAAAGCTAAAATTCACCCTCATTGGTGGCTTAGTCCCAACATACTTGTAGAAAAAACTCAACAACCAGGCCACAGACCAGTAATTTAACACACAACCGAATGTACGAATGTTATAATGAAAGGACTATAAAAATTTTTTTAACATCTAGTTACTATTTATATTTTTCTATTGTATTTCTAATTCCTCTGAGGCTTATACATTTTTTTATAAGATACGCATTTGTTATTTGGGATTCGACGAAAGTTAAATGAGGATTTGGAAAATAATGGATTTAACCCAAGTCCATTTAAAACCAAATAAATAATATACAGTAGGCCTAATTATTAATTAATATTATTAACTGCACTAAGTAACACAATATTTTAAAGGTCATCTATGATATATTCAACCCAACAGAAAAAATAAATAGTCAGTTACTGGCATTAACGAGGCATTGTTAAATAAGTAAATTAATTAAAAATGTAATAACATATAGAATATTAATATTTTTCAAATATTTGATATGATTCAGATGAGTTTTTTTTATTAATTGCACAATGTTACTTAAAGCTTTAATTAAAATAACACTCCTTTATTTTAATTTTGGACCCTTCATTAAATATATCTCATAGTCATTTATCTTAATACTAGACATATAAATGTACCCATATACAAATTGTGAATTATGAACATTGGGACACTATCAGTAATAATTACAAAGCTTGTATCTATATTGATAAGTATGTTTGGCTAAAGTTCAAGGATATGTTATTTTATTTCTGTCTGTACATGTAGGAAGTGAGCTGATGGCCTATGTAACTTATTTTATCACACATGTAAGTCAATATTAAAAACACATCCTTAATTTCTTCTAAGATTATCTAAATAGAAGTTACCAAATTAAAGTGACCATTTGTCCCCGATTTTTGAGGACAATCCCTAAAATAATACTAACATCCCCGACTGAGTTTGTCCTCCCCGATTTGTAAAATAAATAAATTAATGCAATTTTAAATTGATTAGTAGTTAAATTATTATTATTATTATTATTATTTAACTCCACGTCTTACTAACCGTTTGGGTTATACGTGATGAGGAATTAAAGAAAAAAATATTTTGATTAAAATCACTTGCTTAAAAGTTTAAATATAAAATCACACCATGGATACCGCTTTGGTGGCCGGATGGTTTAAGGACGTTACTCGCAATATAATGGGCTAATGAATAATGACGGGGAGATTAGGGTTTGAAACCTAATAACGTATAAGTAAATTGCATTTTTATTCAAAAATACTTATTAATAAGTAAATGAATCAAATTTCTGCAATAACCTAGGTGCAAGAGTTAATGCGATGAATATGGCTTCGCAGCAGTCACATCTCAAATGTTTGGCTCCAAGAAGATATTTAAGTCGCAAATCTTGTCTACATTAATTTTTATCTGCACAGATATGTGGCGAAAAACGAATCGAGTATTTTATTGAAAATATAGAAACATTAAATTCTAGCAATTTTATTGAAGAAAAAATTATCTTTAAAGGGGAATCACAAGACAATTCAAGACTCTGATCCTCATTAGGTGACGATTAATTTTCGGTGTTTCATTCAAAAGTTTAATTTAATAAGAAGATAAGAAATATTATCTTAGACCTGAATTATTTTTAATATGTTCCTTTTTATTCTAAAATGAATTACATGGACGTTCTTGCTCAGTTGTTTCAATAAAGTCATTGAGCAGCAGAAAAAAAAAATCACCATCAATTGGTCAAGACCAAATTTTCTAAATTCTTAATTGTCACTATAATTTGGTCTTGCACTTAAAATAGTTAAAACTAAACCTTGAAGACTTGAGTAGTATAGGTACTCAAGAAATTGAAAATAGGCAGAATACCCACAATAGGGGCCACATGGTCTAAGGCGTCAATATCAAAATAGAGTAGACTGCAAATGACAGGGAGATTGTGGTTCAATCCTGGTCATTTGTATTTAAGGTGGTTTTTCGTAAATGGTTTCCCACTATATCTTGAGCTAGTTCTATCCAGTTCGCCCCATTACACCCTAACCCTATCTTGAGATAGCTCTATCCAGTCCACCTTAATACACCTTATCCCTATCTTGATCTAGTTCCAGCCAGTGCACCTCACCACATCCGATCTTGAGCTAGTTCCATCCAGTGCACCTCATTGCAACCTATCTCTCTCAGGTCCATTCTAATGTCATCCTCCCATCTGCATATAGGTCTTTCTATTGGGTCTGCCAACCAATACTCTGAACACGGTTCTAGAATTACCCATTTGCGCTGCACTTCCTGCCCACCGTAATACTCGTATATAAACACACATTTTAGGTAAACCTATATTAATCTAAGCATCTATGTAATCGTTTCACTAGGTTCAAAAGTCACACCCCTTAAATCCCTTTCATAATCATAAAGTTTCTAAAACATCATAACAGTCCATGCAGTTTCAACAAATACACACAAAGGATAAAGAACGTGGACTTAAACTGGTAAGTCCAAAAGTATCACAATAAATTTAAAATATCACCACGCGTGCCAATATACTCGTAATCTGATTGATAGCAAAAAGGTCAACTATTTTCAACTTTTTATTATGTGTTACAACTCTTGGAAGGTTCTAGATCAATGGGATATCTTTACCATGACTGGTTATATATATATANAATCAGGACTTCTCCAAAACTTTCTAGGTAAAAATACCAGATTACTGGACTAATAAATAAAAAAACACAAAGGGGGCCTATATAAGTTGTTATCAAAAGAGTTGACAGCACTTTTTCTTGTACATTATATTCTATAGTAGAACAAACATGGAGTGCAGTGGTGAGTCCAGGTTTGACACAAATTGCGTTGTGCAGGATAACGAAATTGAAAGATTGAGAGCAGCTTATTTTGTAGACACCAATGGAAATAAGATAGATTTAATTGTTGGAGGTAAGTTTAATTTGGCAATATTTCTCACAAACTATTCAGGTTGTACTAATTTCGCTAAAATATTAGGAAAGTTAAACTTAAATTAGAGATGGGACGTTTGAATTCTAGAATCCCATGGTCAAATCATGACATAAGACACAACTTATTTTTTTTTTAAATGTTCATTTATTTGAGGTATTTAACATGCCCTTTCTGAACTGACTTATAAACTAACTTACATATAGAACAAACACAACATCCAGCCCCCGGCCGTTGATTCACCATTGTGAAAGGGTAAACCCACATTTCACCGACGATAAATTTTTCGGCCGTGCCGGGAGTCGAACCCGGGACCCTCATCTCAGTAGACATACACCCTACAGACTGAGCTAAAGCATCTGTTGACACAAATCTTATTTCATATCTAATCCTGATGATGCCGCAGCTGATGATGGCGAGCGTCGAAATGGATTAATATTAACGGTAAACTTAGCTACCATTTCAAGAAACACGGGATTGTATTGAGTTAAGGATTATATTTTTCTTATTTTCAATCAAAAACTTTATCACCTTTTCTCGTTTACATATTAACAAACACCATCTATTTTGACTTATTAAATATATCACTGTGTGCATAATATACTTCAATAATAATGTTTTGACAATAAAATCTAACATTTTATAAAATCAAATTCAAATTACTTTATAATTTTAAATGTCTTCTTAATTGTATATATTTATAATTCATAATGCTATACATTACTCCATTTGTCATACCTAAAATTCTTTTAAGATTTCTAAAAAATTGTTAACTCACACTTTAATGTGATAACGTTTTAAATATTGTACACATTCTATTTAGTACACTTTAATATACATAAAAATTCTCATTCAATTAATTGAATTATAATTTTTATTATTTTTATTATTATATCATGTTCTTCAGTAAAATTTTCATAATGTTTTTCAAAAGTTTTAATATTTTTATTGGCTAAACTTTGATATTGTTGAAGCCAGATTGGTTTTTTTAGTTTAATTTTTAAAAACTTGCATACCCTTTTAAGATTAACATGTTTTTCTTTAAAAATTTTAAAAGTTTTACTATCTAGAATAGGTTAAATGAGTTTGAAGATCAAAACCTATTAGATAGAAATATGTTAGCGATATTAAATAAATGGTACAGAACTCCACATGGACTTTCTCACTCTATTGTTTAAAAATGGAAATATTTACTCAAAATTCTTAATATATGTGAAACGAAATAATATACACTAGCAAACCCAAGCATAAATTACCCTATATTTATATAAAACATTTTTTGAGTCCCGGTTTTACATTTTATAATTTTGTTTTTTAAAGAATTAATGTCCTCATTTGTATTTTTGGACCAATAAAAAAGATCGATATTGACTCCACAAGGGTCAACACTTCATGTTAAAATTTTGACTTCCGGTTAAAATTTTCGACATTTTATTAGGTGTTGCACATCTTCATGTCATCACATTGCTATTAAATTCCTCTTTTATAAATGTTAACCAATAAAAAATTTAAATAATTACATTGAGTTTAAAATGGAGATAAATCGTTGTTGTGCAAACATTTCTCCTAAGAGGTTTAAGGACTTACTCATATTTAATTAATAAATGGTATTGGAGAATTTTTGCGTTGAAACTTAACGGTGTGCACAGGCTGCTAGGGACAGATATATTCCGATAGATCGTAGCACTATCGGTTTGTCATGCTCGTGATGGTCCGGTTAAAGAGGGAGACAGTATCATTACCTCTCACTCTCACTTAACTTCTCGCTTTGAGTACAAATAAAAGTAAGGAA
>CABFOV010008460.1:0-23433 GCA_902141375.1 Timema poppense
CTGAATTTACTTGGAGAGAGCGGGGAAACCATTTATGAAAAATAATATCAATATTTTCTGACGGAACTTAAACCCTTATCTTCCCTATCACCGGCAAACCAGATTAGATGAGACTTATGCAGTTTTCTGCGTGTCCATTGATGTGGGCCATGCATCACATGGGTTTGATAACGACTGTCTGAATTCTTCCCCTAATAGGCATATTATGTTTTCCATTATTATTCCAGGCGGTTGGTTGGGTAGTTTCTAAATAATGTTGACTAACGTGGTTTTATAATGCTATTTAGGGCTTATCTAAAATCATGCAGTTTTCAAATTCCCTCTCTTTCAATTAATGTAACCTGAGCCCTCCCTACCCTCATTATAGTGACCTTGAAAATGTTGTCCATCATGATAGGCTGCTTGTTTACCTATACTTGATACTTCATCTCTTCCAATTCTTCATAAACACGACATATAAGGTCCCACACCACTGTTTGAACTGATAAGATGCTTCTTGATAAGGCACATCTTCAGCTTCACCATACACACAATGCTTACATCAGCACCCCTTTGTTTGTGTTGCTAGATTGGTTATTTAACTAATTTTAATACGACACCTCTTTCACTTCTCCAAACACACAAAGCTGACAATATCACCCCTCTGTTTGTACTTATAAGCTGCTTGTTTACCTCTTTTTGATACGTTACCTCCCTGTTTGTAATGCTAGGCTGCTTGTTTACACGTCCTAGTGAAACAACACCTTTTCCAATTCTTTAAAAACACAACAATTACAGTCTCGCACCCCTCCCCATGGTATTAATGGTAGACTGCTTTTTTAAAACCTCATTTCGATATTACTCCTCTACCACTTTTACACACACAAGTAGATGGCCCAGCATTTCGCCCCAATTTGACCTTTGACCCCGATATGTGTGACGTCATCATTGAGTGTTATGTTGCAACACTCCCCCTGGGTCTTCCCTGGTGACGTCATCTCAACCTTGGTGCCAGTATTCTTTCGTCGGGGTTACTGACCTGAATTTCCCCTCTGGTTATTTCCATGACAACATGGGGTTGACGGACTGTTGTTCTCTGTTGCTCCTTCAATGCCGCAAAGGTTTATTTCTGAAGTTTTTCCGTTGGTTTTCTAAGTGTAAATGGGTTTTCCCTGATGACTCATACCTGTCACCAGCTTGGCGGCTTGACAAGACAAGTCACCTTGATCTGTGTGACCTCATCATTGCGTGTGATGTCACAACACTCTTCTTCTATGTGTAAATGAGTTTTACCTGCTGAATCATATCTGGAAGCAGTTTGGTGGCTCGACAAGACAAGTCGAGACAGGAATAGATCACAACCTTGAACCCGTGAGCTAGTAAATAAAGTCATTGACCCTGGAAACCCTCTCCCCCTTCTATGTGGTGATGGGTATTACATGATGAATCATACCTGGTGCCAGTTTGGTGGCTCGACAAGATATGTCGAGACAAGACTAGATCGTGACCTTAAAACTGTGAGCTAGTACATGAGGACATTGACCCTGGCCACCCTCCCCTTTCCCTTTTCTATCTGACAATGGGTTTTCCCGATGACGTCATTGCCCTATCGCAACACTGATGACTGGTGCCAGTTTGGTGGCTTGACAAGACATGCTGAGACAGGAATAAATCGTGACCTGGAAACTGCGATCTAGTACATGAGGTCATTTTAACCCTGGAAACTTTCCCCCATCCCCCCTTCTATATGGGATAATTTTCGGGATTGACCTCTAATGCCTTGGCATGTGCCAACAGTATATAAGATGATACTTTGATACATCGCACTAGAAGACAGGCTTCAATTATGTGAATATTAAAGTGTGGGATTTCAGGGACGGTCACAAGACTAAACCCGTATCTGCAACGGACCAACTTGACTCTGAGTTTGGTGCCGTTCAAAAGGTATTTCTTTTGGTTAAACACATCATTGTGTAGATACCCCAAAAGATCCACCGTATTAATTTTTGCAGTGAGACTGCAACGTGCCTCAAATCCTTTGTTGACGGCGTTAACATCCTTCAAAGAGTACGGGGTTGTCAGCAAACCATAGACCACAAGTCAAATGTGTTATTTTGTATTCAATGCTGTAATTGAACAACGTCTCAATGTACGATCTATAGGCATACGTGTTGCTGGGCGGTGAAACAAGTTTTTGGTTTAAAAACACATCCACTTGTGTGAATAGCGAATGCAACAAGTTGTTGATGGGAGCGATTTGATCCACATCAGTGAAAGTGCAACCATCAGGCTTCATGAAAGCCACCCTGGTGTTAAAGATCTGTTAAGATCGATATATAATTCGCCTTTACTGTTAACGGTAAATTCGATAGATGAATCATCGGTGAGGGAAGAGACAGGTTTGTATTGGATCCATTATCCACATTCAAGACTGGTTTGTGTGGGTGGGGCGGAAAAGATATCGAGTTCACTGCTGGAACACTCGCAGGACTGGGGTGTATAAAAGATTTTTAATCTTAAAATATCTACCGCTTCTTTCTTGACCTTTTTACGTCAGACAACGCAGAAGACTGACATCGGTGCGTCTTTCGACACCCTTTATAGCCTGAGTTGGTCATCAGCGTGTTGATCTTCTGATCCAACTTGTGTTTCAAGTTTGTTCCAGCCTCACCAACACAATCTCGTAGGGCCTCTTTGAAATGACGACGCTGATTGGCGATAGTGGAGGGCACATCAATAACCGTATGAGGTGCCTGTTTTCCAATGGCTTTATCCCAGCTTCTCAGCAATGGTACGACGCTCTTGAACAAGCCAGTGATAAAACTTCTTATTCCATGCCCACATTAATAGGGAACACCATGATAGATAGAAGATATTCCTCTTCTAGCCTAGTTGAAGTAGTATTTTGAGTAGGGACAGTTCATGTCGAGCAGTTTCGAAAATAAAATTTCACGCATATTTTTCCAAACTAGAATGGTACAGGTTCACCAGTGTCTGTTCCTATATTGATTTTCAAGCTATAAATTTCACTTATAGGTACGGGAACGTGGTGTAACGGAGTTTAGCTAACTGTCTTATGTATGCCGTAGACATAGTTGGTGTTGTTGATACCAACTATATGTGAAAGCGGTGCCACAATGTCACCCACTGTCTGAGGATCGACGATATCCGTGTAGATGTACATTTGCGAGGGCAAGCCTAGTAGAATGTTGGCGGCGTACGGTGACTTTGGGACTTTGATCAGATTCGTCAGAGGATATAAACCGAGCTGTAGACTTAGTTGTACTTGATAGAGTCAGCATCTGTATATTTTGTGAAGAAGAAAAAACGTCCACTTTTTTCTTGGGGTTTGTGTACTTGAATACAACTCCGGAATCCCCTTTAAACGCCTCTACTTCGTTTAGAGCTTTGATAAATTCATGGATAGTGCTGTAGTTTCCCGGAGGGATATTATCCTTGAATATTTGTTCCACGCCATTAGCGTCCACCCAGTTGTACCATAAAATATTTTGGCCCTTGGGTATAGTGGTGAAAGAACAGGGATATTGGAATTTGGCTAAAGCGACTTCTCGCTGGCCTTCGAGTGTAAGACAGTAAGGTAGTTGCGTGGTGAAATTTGCGAGGATATCTTTGGGAAACATCCCATAGAGCTGTCGCTTGGCCAAGAGATGTAAAACTGATCCTTAATGGTAGGGTGCTAACGTAACTGGCAGGAATCCAAGAATAAACTTGGTGGAGTAACCTTTCCACTGCACATACATTTTCTTTCTGGTGCCTATACACGCAGTATTTTATCAAATTTAAAAGTTTCGGGAAAACGTACGCGCTGTAATTTGGGTTCATTAAGCGTCCCATCCACCTCCTCGCCGTCAAGATTGGTCAACCCGTAGATGACTGGTATTCACAACATAACACTGCTGACTTTGAAAATTTCTTAGCAATATTTGCTCTTGTAACCCTTTTCAAAGAACATTTTGGATTTGCTAATATGAATCGTGTCACCGACTTTAAATTTTGGCTTACTATTCGGGTTTGGGCACCGCTTATCGTACAGATTATCTCTGACTTGAAGCACATTGGTTTCTAAAACGTATGCAGGCGAAATCTTGATAATGGAATGTTTTGCGTGGTTGTAAGTGTCGACGAGATCTTGGAGAACGTCCACATAATGATACGTGTTATTTTTGGTAAAGTAACGCCACATGCTCACTTTCAGAGTTCTATTGAATCATTCCACGATGCTTGCCTTCCGTCCAGATTATGGGTAGTGTAGTAATACACGCCTTCTTTATTGAGAAATTTTCGGACTAGACGTGACCTTTTTAACACTGTCTCCTTGTCCATCTGTAAACTTAGATGTTTTGCTTTTCAGTTTCTACTTTTTAGGACGTTGTGATGGTGTTAGTGGTTGGGGTACGGGCGTCAGATCTTTAACGGGTGCCAAGCGTTTCGGGTATATAATAAATTATTTCATGACTTTTATTTTTTGGAGCGCCGTGAGAAACTCTTTCCACCCCAACTGATCGCTGTATCTTCTTGCTCTGACCAGATCGTCGATTAAATCCACAATATTGGATCCACGTAGAGGCGTGTCGGGAATACCCACTTCTCTGTTTGCGTCCAAAAAGATACCACCTTAGGAAATAAAATGTTCTAGTAAAAGTTCGGCTATTTTACGTGCCTGTACGGGTACAGTATTCAGTACAGCAGGGATGGGAAATACTGACACTTCGGGGGTGGTTGTGGCGCTATTTTCAGGCGGTGCAGGGTGTTGATTAAAGTGCAGATAGCACTGCAGCCTTTGTTGGTATAAAGTCCATTTAGCTTTGTTGTCAAGTTCTGAAGCTAGGATTTTTTCCATTTCTTTGTCCAGTCCGGATTCCCCTATATTTGTGGCCAATGTCACTTGTTAGTGGTATTACTCGTATAGTGTAATGTTTCCGGGGACATTAATATCATCTTTATCGTGTGTTCTATTATCTACGTGTTGAACAATGAACTGAGGACACCGCTGATTAATGGGACTAAAAGTAAGGGCAGGAAAGCTTCTCCTTTCTGAGCTAGTAGTGGTCTCTTCTTCTTCTAGTAGATTGCGCATTAACTGCTTGCTAGCACGTAACTTTGTCTCCTACGCAATTTTTAACGGCACTCTTCCCTTTAAATTGTTGTAGGCAAACTGGCAAAAAGGGTCTATAAGTTTCTTGTCTGCCATTTTCAGCAAGTGACGAATAAAGTAGGCTACAATATGTCACTTTCCACAGCTGGAAGGGCCACTTATGACTGATAATGGATGTTTCAACTTGTCCACAATATTTGAGACTGAGATTATAAGCCAAATGAACTTGTATTAATTTGGTAGGAAAGAGGGGATGTAGACTTTAAAACTCACACATAACAGTTTTCTATCATTTATTTACACAAACATGACAGTTTTAGAATATAGCTAACACCATGAAAAGAATGCTTGGAATATTTATTTATAAAAGTAAAAAATGGAAATTATAGAATATGTATTTACAAATACATCTTAGACCTTGAAGTATATTAACCATGATAAGGTGTAGAGGAAAAATTAACCAATTTCTTGAGGTCATAGCGTAATTAGTGGCCTTGGTACTAAATATCTAAGCTAAATTACTAAGTCCGGCTTAGAGAGTATTTGTATGTACAAACACAGGCAAATGGTTTCAATTTAAAATATATACAAGAAAAAGACAAATAAACAAAATTGACGAGTTAAAATGTGTAACAAAAAATATATATAATCAAACAATTAATTCTATTTGACTAGAAATAATCAGGTAGGTGAAAGATTGTACTGGTGGATAGATAAAAAATGATTCTGGGTAAATAAAATAAATCAATAAAAAACAAGCATTTTTTTGCGCAGAAAAAATATGAAAAATCTCAAATTTTTGGAAAATGGTGTCAGTGGAACTGTCTAGAATAAGAGAAAAAATTATGATTATTCAGCCCGTTTAAATGATCACCGTTTAGTCGTGGCAAGTGCGTTTACAAGGATTCTGATAATCAAATAGTATTGTATTATAATCATCAGTTATCCGTCATTTGGAGTACACTGGCCAGTAAACTTTATTCTGCGAAATATGTCACACACTCGCAAGACCTTTTCTTACAATTTTTTGCAGTATCTGTATGAATTTTTCCGCAGCCTGTTCGGTAACCCTCAATTTCAAAACGTCAAAATTAACGTCGCTCCATTTGACGTAGTTTATGGTGATCCCGCTAACCTTGCACACCGTTTTTGTTTTGGCAGGATCACCACCAACACAAACTTTGTACGCGTAATTATTGGGGCCACCAGATACAAAGGTGCTAATATAGATTACCGGAACATAATCTTGAAGTTCGTCAGTGAGGTCACCTAAAAGTCTCCGGTCGTTGGACTCCAATCTCTGGGGAGTTCAGTGAATAGAACGCTATCTGTATCATCATAAAAAAAACGCGGTCCCTAAAATTCTCAAGGTTGCTGTATAAGTGCAACCTAGCCATAGCAATCGTGTAGCAGGCTACTTCGACGCTCGTGTTAGGGCTAGGGTGCATCGCGTCACGTGCATCCTTGTTATTGAGGAACGTAACTTCATCATTAACATCAATTACGCTGTTCACAGTGATGTACGGATCCGTCAGGTACTTGTGGATACCCTGATAGTCATCGACAACGGCTACGATTGTTAAATCGGGTCTTTGCCCTAACTTTCCCTATAGAGAATTTAAAAAGAGTTTAGCAAGTGTGTGGAGACCAGGGTTTTTACAGAGTCACAGAGTGAAAATTTAGTTTTACCCCTTCCCTTTCCTGATAATTTTGAATACAAACTAACTTCTAATATTGTGAGGTACACCACTCTGGCCATCGACTAGCTTCTTGTTTAATTTTCAAAAAGTATCAATGTACCCATGAAACAATCCACCAGAACGTATCTAACGATCTTAAACAGATACATTGTACTCCCACACTTCATGCACTGCTTCAACGGCGTAGCCTTTCTCAACGGCTTTCCGGATCTCGTCAATCACCCAGACGCCTGTTAACCAGCGATCTTTCTTGTCGTTGTGCTGACACGTGCATTGGTTTTTCTCCTTCTTGCATTTCCTGCGCAAGATGAACATTATTTTGTCGTGCATCCGTATAGGCAATACAAGCATAAATAAATCACATGGAAGCGTCTTGGTAATTTTGGATATGACTTCTACTTGTTCCATAGACGGACAATTTGATTACAAGTGAATTTTGGGGTGACCGATATGATTTTTTTTGTACTTGAAAAAGTAAGGATACAATGAACACACATCCAAGTACTTGATCTTCTCTCCAAAAGAAAGGTCTGCTTCGTGGAGGAGTTTGATACAATTTATACGCCCACCAAAGAATACGTCCCTGAGACTGAGGGGTTTCTTGCTGTACACTTTGTACTAGAGTACAAATTGTTTCAAGTCCTTGTCTGTGCGTTCCATCGCATTAAACATACATTCCTTTATATCTACGACCATGTAGTTGGCCTTCTTAAATTTTTCCATGCAAGCAATGGCCGCTTTATAGCGCATCTCCATGCTCTCGTAGCGGCTGTTTTTGATAGGGGTGGTCCTGTCAGGATAACAAAGAGGGTACCCGTGCCAATAAAATTCTAAGAACTGGAAGACGGTGGTGGTATCTCCAACTTTAACATCGTCGTTTACACGTATCTATAAAACATATTTCTCAAGACCGTTGGCAACATGAAGGATAGAGACACGGCGTTGATGGGTCTCCTTGTAGAGCCATTGTACAGCGACGTGCGACTGTTGGTCTGCACATCAGTAGCCACCGTTAGGGATGATACTGATGGTATCCTCCTTAAGGAGACTTCAGCGATAAACCAACATGGCCTCTCCTGTGATCATACACGTTTATCTGAAAGGATCCACCTATTATTTTTCCATGAGCATGTCTCTAAACTTTAGGCAGGCCTTCCATAGGATCTCTATATCTTTCACGCATTACAGTTTCAAATTGCGGTTAAAATTAAATACACAATTCTCTTTGATCAGCGCGTCATACCACTTCTCAAAGTGCTCCTTTCCCTCAACTGACATCTCACCGATGCTGTAGTTCTCTTTTTGTGGCAAGGGACCCTTATACCCCGCGTTTTATTTTATATTGAAAAAATAGGAACAATATCCCTTGGCCAAAGACTCGTCCAAACCGAATGTTTTGGGCATCTTGGAGAACGACATTGGGAGAAAGTTCAGCGAGTCGATAAAGTGGAGCGGGCCGTAACGCATGGACACGATTTTCCCACCGTTCATCATGAGCTCTGGAGTCCATATTTTACCTCCATTATATATTTTAAAATAAAATTTCCGTCGTAGCCCTTGACATTATGAGCTAAGAGGGTGATGTCCTAAAACTATGTTGTTTAAATTTGCTCTAGAAATCCGAAAAATTGGTTCATTGTTGCATCACCCTTGAATATGCGAGTCAAATTACCCCTGCATTTGGTGCCATTATCATCATTTCCATCGATATGAAGGTAGGCCTTTCAACACGTCTGCACGACACAGAGGTTAGGTTCGTGCAATTACGTGCTGGCTGCACCTTGAAGAAGCGTTTCTTATCGGAATCAAAATCATAGAGCACGAATATGATATTCCAAATTTCCAGTGATGGCTTGGTTGGGCCCTGCTTCATATAGCGGAAATTACCATAAGGACGTAGGTCTCACATACTCTATAAAATGTCTCATAAAACCTGTGCGCATAATTTTACTTTTCCAAATGGAAATATTACCCACATATCTCACAAACCTTTTTGATATCACAGATCGATATGTGACCTCTGTAAACACCGGGACGTTTATGTTTATCAAAACAAGTCTGGTTTATGAAACAACGCCCACAGCTTTAATAGGCCACAGATTGACCTCCATTGCAAACCGCTTTAGAGTAGCACTTTTGGCACGTGGATTCTTATTACTGAACGGCACACGACATTCATGGCAAAAGTACGAGCACTTAAATGCGGCTGTCAAGGACGTTATGACATTAAATGGTTTTGATTATCTTCGTGAAAATACTAATTCAGATAGCCCATAAAGGGATGTGCGAGAGGGGTAGGCACCTCATATAGGATTTGCCTCCCTCAACATTCCCTGAATATGGTGATTATGTATTCGAAGAGTTATGTTTGAAATTGTTTCAATTCTGTGAGCCCACCACCTTTCAACTGATTCACACGGGCATCATGGCATAAATATTCTGCTTTATATTTTTGAATATTGCAACCCTCCTTTATGTGTTTATAGGTGTTCATGTCCATGTACCCTGTTTCTCTTTTAACGGTCCACACAGCCTTTGCGATAACCAATGCACGGGCAAGGCAAAGTATATCGTCGCCATTTTGAATCGTAACGATTCTTTTATTTATTCTACTGTATATGGCAGCCAGGGAGAGTTTATCACAATGACGTGCATTCCCATGAATCTCCTTAAAATGGCTGAGTTTAACGTACATTGGTGCCGTACTTAAAAACAAGCTATTACTCTGCAACACGTGACTTACGTTATTGAGCACGGCTCGAACATATAACTGATACACCCACCTAAATGAGACATATACAGGATTCAACGTTGAGTCCGTGCGGTTTAAAAGTAGGCCGATATAATCATCACCGCTGACACCATGGTCCTGCAGCCGACTGAGATAACAGTTATTTGCTCTACAAGCCAGTTTAATGCGTCACTATTATTTGCGGAAGCACCAAGATGTACGGTAGCTTTTCTACAAGTGTAAAAAAATGCCTAAGTTGTTTTATTCTCGCCTCGACGATTCTAAGATAGATACCATTCGACAATGCTCCTCCAACCTGATTTACCGAGTCACAAATTCCCGTCTGTGGTGCTGATGATGGCCCTGCCACCACCATAACCAAGCCTTGAAGGAGGGCTGTGATTCCCGCCTGCCTCTTCCCTACACTACCGGCTTGGGGGAAGACACTTCCGTTACCTGGAGGAAGCAAATCTCCTACAGGATGAATGGAGGCTGCGGATGTTGGGGCTAGGACCGAATCTTTCACATGGCTTAGAAGTGGGTTGATGGATCCAACATCTTCAGCATCACCAGCTTTGGGGATGACACTTCCACTGCCCGAATGCGGCAAAGCTCCCACTGGATGAAAGGGTGCTGCAGGTTTTGGGATCGGGACCGAGTCATTGTCGCGGCTTGAACCAGCATTTCCAGAATCCATTTAAAATAAAACACAAGAATTCGAATTTAAACACAAGTCTAACTACAAAATAAGTACATGAAACTATATTCTTCAAACCAAAGTCAATTTAAAATTTCATTCTTTGCAATTTTTGCATCAAAAAACTTATCATATATGCTAGCAAAATAATTCCTGAAAACAATGAACCCTCCTTAACAAGATTAAGGGGAATAAAGGAGGTCCAAATATAACAAAAATATAACGGGGCAAAAAATGGCAATAGGAGCGAGTACTTGGAGTTCTTTGCTTTGATTTTCTGTGGACAAACATACAAGACTCAGACCCCGCAACTCCCACCCTTTGCAGAGTTCAATAAGAGAACGGTCTATCTCCAAAGATAGTTAAAAAACGAAGATTAATCCCTAAAAAAAGGTACGCCAGAATAAAGACTCAATCAATAACACACATAAAATAAAATACCTAGGATATGGTGGATTAAAGTTATTAATAAGAATAAGAAATGTTTTCAAGTTGGTATTTATTTAACAGGCAATAAATCCTCTGAGAAAATATATAATTAATATAATGTGACTAAATTTACGAAATATTTGAGACATAATTAGCGTATGCAAGCAATATATATATACGTATATATTTAGGGAAAACCATCATGGTTTATATTATTAAACAAATTTAAATATTTTAGAAAAATCGCCATTATCATAAATTAACCCAATACTGTAAAATGGCATTGATCACTTAAAAACAATATCTAGAAAATTAGTTACGAGTTCATGTGTTACAAGAAAATAGATCATTAAAAAGGTTATCCTTAGTTGGATAATTATACAAAATATTTCTCCCAAACATTTAGAATATAGACCTATACTACAAATTAACTAGCCACATAATATTAACTTTGAATTCTACCCAAGTATTTACTTTCCTTCTTTTTTTATTTAACAACTATACCATTCTGTCATAACAACAACAAATTGCAAAAGTTAACATTAAGACGTCATGGATAAAATAACTATCATTTAATTTTAGAAGCTTTACTGAATCCATAAACATATTTAAATTTATTATCAAGAGAACGAATAATACAATATACGTGAGATTCAAAATCGACTCTTTTGTCAATGGTAACATATCGTAAACATCCTAAAGTTTATAGTTGATTTTTTTACTATCGAAGAACAAAAAAAAGATCGATCATCGATATAAATGTCTCAATCGTGCAACTAATAGACTTAGAAGTGAAGTCGAGCGTAGTTTCAATTATTATAACTTTAAGATTAAATCACCAAAAAAGAATTTTAAATAAAAAGTTAACAAGATATAAATAAGAAATATTAATGAAGCTGAACGGAAATGTTGACCTTACATTTTATATTACTCGAAGATAGAGCTTCTCCTGCTCCCAATCTGATCGCTCAGACGCCACTATATATTCAACGCAACCCAGAAAAAGAACGACGGGAAAAAGGGGTGGGAGGCACACATGGAACATTCGTGAACCACACACGCGCATGATAATATACATCGAGAATGTTCTTTTCAGTCCAAAGCTCCTCCTAAACTATGGGTGAGTAGAAAATCTTCACAACAAAAGATCTTTGGCACTAAGTTCTCTGGCACAAACCTAATACACAATCGGGGTTCAGTATTACATCCAACGCGCGGCTGAGTAGGTGTGTTTTGATAGTGACTCGCTTTAGTGTTCCCTGTTGACATCAGCTGCAGTATGATGGGGTATGTTTAATTTATTTTATTTGTACACTCATGTCGCTGGATGCTACAACAAAATTACAATTTTATTTATATTTTGTCCTTGGAGTGGACAGTATGAATACCAAATATTAAAATGGATCTCTCAGTTGCTCTAACTACTTAATTTAAAAGACACTTGTTTATTTCACATGATGTTCGGGACATTTAATTTACTTTAAGGTTCCATTTTAAGTGTGTTTTCACCTATTAGTATTCTATTTTAGAGGTTTTCTAAGTACTCTGCTCATTGTATGCTCTTTCATCTTATAATATTAATATTGTTTTATGCATCAATATTTCTATTATTTTAACGTAAAATAATAATATCACCTATGGATGGATCAATTAGATCCAGAGCAGAAAAATGTCCTTTATAGGCTCGTGTGGCACTAGGGGTGGTAGTGGTGGAGGTGATACTTCCGCAGACACCTGATGTTGAGGAGACATACTACAGTGTTCCCATGCATCTAAAACAAACACAACTTTGTATTAGAATCTTTTAACTTAAGTGAAGGCCATGAATAATCAAAATAAACTACCTATTAATTTGAATAGTCATTTTCACAATAATAGTTATGGTCCTGCCACGACGCTAGTCTGGGACACCTAGATCAGGAAGTAGGCATTCAACCAACTGAGCCAAGGTGATATACAATAATAAGGCAACAATAAAATCACCTTAAATTAATATAATATTTACAGTTTAGCGTTTATAAAACAAAAAACTAATAATCCACCATTTTGTTCATTAAAACCCCCACCAATTTAGCACATTATTCACATTTCGAAACAATTTTGCCTGCTGCTATTTTGTTTTTTATTGGGATTTTAGTAGCTAACTTTTATTTATCACACATCTGGTCTTTCATTTTCCAGCAATTATCAACCTTTTGCGATCATTTCCTCCAGGTAGGCACTAAGAGTTATCATATCCACGGATGTCTGTGGATTTCCCTACAGCTTATTCTCTAAAAAATATAACGCAACAGCTTATTTTGATATTCAGTATAGCTTGAATTTGAAAATATTAAACAAATAACCTACGTGATATAATAATAAGAGTCTAAATTATCTCCAAAGTGTAAAGTGAATCTGAAACATTTAGCAGCGTTAACTCGTCCAGGGCAATAATTTATACATGTTGACTTTATGATAACACACGCCTCACTTTGAAGCGTTAGCCTGTTATTGGTGTTGCGTGTTTAATAATCGATGACAAGTTATATAATGAAAGGATTTCAAAACAGGCACTGATATTTATAGCAGTTACCAGATAGTGCTGCGACAGAGCGATGTCGTCACCAGAGAAAACACACTTCTACATAAAAGGGGGAGGTTTGCGATATCATTCAAGTTCGTGATCTATTCCTGTCTCAACTTGTCTTGTCCAGCTGACAAACTGGCGACAGGTTTGAGTCATCAGGTAAAATCCATTGCCACATATAAGGGGAGTGCTGCAACATAACATGCAATGATGACGTTACACAGATTAAGGTGACTTGTCTTGTCAAGCTGACAAACTGGCGCCAGATATGAGTCATCAGGGAAAACCCATTACCACAATAAGGGGACTGTTGAGACATCACACGCAATGATGACGTCACACAGATCAAGGAGACTTGTCTTGTCAATCTGACAAACTGGCACCAGATATGAGTCCTCAGGGAAAACCCATTGCCACATATAAGGGGACTGTTGAGACATCACACGCAATGATGACGTCACACAGATCAAGGTGACTTGTCTTGTCAAGCTGACAAACTGGCACCAGATATGAGTCCTCAGGGAAAACCCATTGCCACATATAAGGGGACTGTTGACGACGTCACACGCAATGATGACGTCACACAGATCAAGAGGACTTGTCTTGACAAACCACCAAAATGATAACAGGTTTGAGTCATCAGGGGAAACCCATCGCCACATAGAAGGGGAAGTCTTGCAACATCAGAATAAATGATGACTTCATCACATAGATCAAGGCAACTTGTCTTGTCGAGCCGCCACATTGGTGACAGGTATGAGTCATCAAGGAAAACCCATTGCCACTTAAAAGACCAACAGAAAATAACTCCAGAAATAAACCTTTGTGACATTGAAGGAGCAACAGAAGACAACAATTTGCTAACCCCATGTCGTAATGGAAATAACCAGAGGGGGAATGGAGGGGAAATTCGGGTCAGTAAACCCGATGGAAAAATACTGGCACCAGGGTTGCAATGACGTCTCCAGGGAGAACCCAGGGGTAGTGTTGCAAAATAACACTCAATGATGACGTCACACAGATCGGGGTCAAAGCCAAATTGCAAATTGGGGTGAAACGCCTTGCCATCTACTCACAACGCGTACACTATCACCCCTTTGTTTGTGTTGCTAGATTATTAGTTTACTTCATTTTGATACACCATTTCCTCTTCTCCATACACACAACGCTTACACTCCTACCCTCTGTTTTTAATGCCAAATGGCTTGTTTACCTTCCCTCGACTCTCTGTACATAAAACGATTCCGCTCTAACCCCAATGTTTGTCCTTGCACAGTTTAAAAATGGTACACGTCTTTTATTGTTTCCTGTTTTAAATAGACATGGTTCCATGGATTATTTTTGTATCTACATGTTTTAGGGTTTGATATCTACAGACTATTTTCGTGAATAAACTATACATCCAGAATTTTTGGAGAGTTTCCCCCAAAATGTACGTAAAGAAAACTCTTTCGAAGGATACAGATTATTCATGTAACTTTGTACAACACTCTATAGTATATTTAAAAATGAATGCTTTCACTCCTTCTTACCTATAGCTTCTCCCTGTTGTAAAGTTGACCAATACTACTCGATGAACCCACTTCGATGGCCACGCAGTCTAATGGGGTCTCTCGCAGTGAACTAGACTGCCGATGACGGTGAGATCGAGGTTTCAATCTCGGTCGGGTGTACTGACGGTGGTTTATCCTAAATGGTTTTACACTCACTCACTACTCAAATGTGGGTACACTTCTTATTAATATAACCTTCCTAATTCCTAAAACCATTAGTGTGATTAGTACATAAGTGTATAACCCGAATGTGTAGTAAGAAGCGGTGCTAAAAAATACTCGTTGGATAAGCAAGGGCCAGAATATTTTTAGCACTTCATCTTACTACCTCTTTAGGTTATGCGCTTATATACTAATTATGCTAGTGAACTATGGATGAGGATGGTTGAATTTAGATAAAGTGCACCTACATTTGCGTGTAGGGCAAATTAAAACCATTTTGTAAAACTACCCTCAGTATACCAAACCGAGATTCAGATTCCAATATCCTATCATCGGCAGTCTATAAAGCCAACCTGAGCTGGTCACTCCTTAATGGATAGGTAGCATCGTGAGTATTTACTTGCCTCAATCTTTTCCCTAAGATTAGAAAACCAATGGTGTCACTAAAAGTGTACGCACGATAAGTAAATATTTTAAAAACTGGCAGTGTTTATCATACAAACAGACCTAGCTTATAGCGCAAGCCATTTCTTGGAGGTTAGAAGCTTGCTTAGTGAAAGTGTGACACGAAAAAACACATGGAATCTAATCTACAGTCCAATTTTCATAGGAAACTAGTTATTTTAAAACTTGAGAAATATGTTGATACAGTAGCAGAAGAAAAAATGTATTTACATTTTTAGTTAATTTAATTGGTAATGTAAAGAAGGAAGTATTATTGGAATCTTTTGTTAACTTTAGAAATTAACTTTTTAACTAATAAATCAAATAAAACACATCTATAATGACGAAATTTGAGTGACTTTCAATCAATGTTGGTAGTTAAAGTGGGCTTCCTAAGAAAATTAGGGTTTACATGTCCATACTGAAAGCGACCCGAGTGTTTCCGTAAATCAATCCCTTTTGGGAACCCACCAAGCGATTCAACTCGTCGAATAGACTCTCTAAGTAGTCAGGCGGCAGCCACTCAGTAAACAAAAATATTGCATCATTTGATTTATGATAAATGATAGTGAAAATATTATCAGTGCTGTCCTTCAAGCGAAGAGCGTTGTGGGACTGAACTGATGGTTTTCACAAGACCGTAAGAGTAAGTACTGAAAAACATACGGGAAGAAATGTGTGAAAAATAATGATAAACATGGCTGATTAGTTAAAGGATTTGTATTATATGCATTAATTGTTAACATGTAATATGTTGCTAAATGTTGTAGACGAATGTGTAAAAATTAGAAACATTAAGAATTTTAAGAAAAAAAGAGCATGTATGACTCGGTGTATGTTGTTGAAGCGAAGGGAGTATGCACGGATAGGGAAGTGTTGAGAAAATTAGTGAGGATGGACGAGGTTGTTTTTTGAGATATAGGCACAGTTTATTGCCTAGAGCGTAAGGAAATGGCGTGAGTATGTATGTAATTATTAACATCAGACAACATATTTTCGGAGTGAGCGCGGTCGTTTAGTCAAGGAATGATTAATAAGGTTTCACTGGTTCTTACAGCTCTATTCTGGAAACGTTGTTGAAATGTGTGGTGTTGCGATGTACCCATATTTATTTTAGTTGGAAAACAAACAAAAATATATTAATTGCTCAATACACATATTGCTGTATCAATATTTGTACCGCAGTTTTAACACGAGTGTCAATTGTATTGAGTAAAATTTTCCATTTGCTGATTATAAGCTAAAGTTGCATACAACGCTTCTGCGAGCTCGAGATAGTTAACCATTAAATATTCTCCTGTGGTTATTTATGTTTATATGAGGAAATTGTCTCATTAGATATAGTTATAGTGGCTATCCTTCGTTTGGTAATATTACACAGGAAACGTCCAAATTGGTATCTGAGAGCACATTTGGTGGAGGCATGTTAAATTCTCCTTTTTATAATAATGAGTAAAGTGACGATGAGCAAAATAACCCTGATTCACTGTGTCTGGCAACCCCACCAACAACAATAATAACAAATCTTTCGTCGGTGTCTGCTACAGCTTATATATATATTGGAAAAGAAACGACATTTCATATATATAATATGTAGAGCCACTTCTGACAGGGCACTTAATCTCGGGTTGCACCAGGTTGAAGGTCGGGTTGCACCAGGTTGAAGGTCGGGTTGCACCAGGTTGAAGGTCGGGTTGCACCAGGTTGAAGGTCGGGTTGCACCAAGGGATGGAGTCGACCTCGCTCTCGTGGTGACTGTCCTGACCCGGGAGGGACAAGAGGCTTCCCCTCTGTGCCTGGAGGATGTTCCTCATCCGGTAATCCTGGCAAAGTGCTTCCTCATGACGGCCCCAGGCAACGTCCGGAGGGTTTAACCTTGTGTTGGGTACAATCGAGTAACTCGATTGTATTGTGTAATCGGGAGTACTCGATTCTTCCGGGGTTAGTCTAGTAACTTTACTCGGACCTTGTTAGTCTTTTATTTTCTCTTTTCTTACCAACTAAATGAGAATCGACCTTATTGGCTGGACTGTTTACCATGCTATTTACATTTAAAAGTAATATTCCCTCAGAGCTCATTTTTCACCAACAATTTCTGCTGCTGCGCAAAAATTATCCTGTATATTTTAAACGTTGCACTTGCATTTTCAATACAAAATACTCGTAGATGTAAGCTACACAATCGAAAAGCATGCTAACTAAGCGTATCAATTTTCCGATTCTTTTTAAAAGTTACACGATTTTTTTACTCGGCACCTCGGCATCCTTATTTCCACAATCGCATATGACGAAACTAATTATTGTCTATCTTAATTACTTTATTGATTATAATTTCTCCTTAGTAAAATATGATTATTTATGAATTAGAACTAATTAGAGTAAGTTACAAAATATAAAATATTAAAAACCTTTTTCAATTTTAAAAAGGTTCAATTACTATCGATTTCTTTAACATGGCTGTATAAGAAAAGTTTATTTTATTAAAAAGAGCACAAAACAATTTTTTTAGACACTTCTTAAAACTCATACTTTCATATTGACTGCATACAACATGAAACCTGAAAATAAGGGGTTGGAGGTCGCTGTCAGTGACCTTCTACAGGAAGAGATTATTGACATGTTATTAGTATCGAATTCCATTGCAAGACTCCCGAGAAATGTTGTCCAACCGATTGCCACGAGACAATTCGAGTAGATGTTTCGCTAAAAATTACTCGATTATATTTAAAGAGAACCGAGTAATTATTCGATTCTTAGAAATAATCGATTGTGCCCATCATTAGTTTAACCCATAAGGTGGTTATATCTTTGTCGAGGTCTCTGTGTGGGAGTGAATGAAGGGTAGGTTCCCCCTCCCCCCAACTCACCACACACTGAGTGGTTGGTAGCTAGTAACTTCTGGGAAAGCTGGTCAGGGCAACTCAAGCTGAAAGTTCTTAGGAGTGAGTCCTAAATGACTTCCTCCAAGGGACCAAATGGGGTAATAAAGGTATAAGCTCTTCTGAGGGTGATTCCTATAATCAAGTATTAACTACCAGTAGAACAACCTAGGTCAAATCCCCAAGGGCAATTCCAAAGTTGTGACGAACCTCCTTTACTTGCGAGCCCAGCGCATACCGATGGAAGCTTGGACAAGGCAGGGGGGTTCCCAGCTGTCCGGTGATGACAGAAATCAATGGTGGGCACGGGATAATCGGTTCCTAAATTTCCCACTGCACATGTAATGTGCGTGGCTACGCTCGAATAACACAGCCGTGATGGGTTGGAGGAGCCTCGCGAGAAGCGTTTGTCCCCGTACAAGTGGTTGTCAAACCCTGACACGGCAGGTGAGTTACCACTTTGAAAGTCCCTGACTTATATAAGGTGTCAGACTAGATACGTAGTGGAGTTCTTTGATGTGCTTCTCGTATAATGTTTCAATAAAATTAAGAAAACTCCATTTTTGGAAAAATGCTTTCTAGCAGTTTTGAGCCACAGCTATTTAGTGCGATATGGTAAAAATTCGTTTTGGAATACTTCCCAAATAGTATTGTTAGTTTCTTCCACGATTACTGACACAATCAATGCTTATCTCAACACGAAAACGTAAAGCCAAAGATCAAAATTATTCTCTACTATTCAAGAAGCTGAAAAAATTATAAGAATAAATTTAATCTACTTTAAAAATATATACTAATTGGCTAAGATTTAATTTAATACTAGATCCCTAATAATATTTATATTTCTTTCAGAGAAAGCACCAAAAACAAAGGGGAAGAATCTCAGGAACTATTACAGATAATAACTTAAAAAATTGGAACGCTAATATCTGGGTGTTCTGCTAATAAAATCTTCATAAGTAATTGCTCCTACTTTTAACAGTTTTTTAAATTAAAAGTGTATTCTTAGCTCTGCATGTAGGAGTTTAAATCTGATAAAATTTAATACAGTCGAAATTGATGAAGATGGAACTAATAATGAAGACAATGGGTGGTTATCAGTGAGAAGTAACGAGTCTCAGTTTTTATAAACTAATTCTGGGCCATTATCTTCAATATCTTTGTCTCATGGCGCTCCATCAACATTTAGAGAGTTAAGTGTTTCTCAATTAAAGCATAAAAAGCGTCCTCGACCTTGAATGTATAGCAGAAAAGGACGATTTTTTTAGCACAGTATCTTACTACTTGTTGAAGCTATACGCAAATGTACTAACTACTCTAATGAGTTAAGGATGAGTAAGGTTGAATTTAGAGGAAATGTTTCCAAACTTGTGTGTGTGTAGAGAGAGAGAGAGAGAGAGAGTGGAAAACCGTTTAGTAAAAACCACCCCCAGCATATGCGACCGGGATTTGAACACCGATCTCCCTGTCATTGGGAGCCAAGTCGAACATGAAAATGATGACTTAGACCATGAGACCACCAAAGCAGGTAACGAAGAAATTAGTTTTAGAAAAACGAAAATTGGAAATTTTGGAAAGGGAACAGGCACATTCAAATGACGATAATTTTTTTAAAAGTTTGCTACCTAGTATTAAAAAAACTGCCTAGAACGGTAAAGCTACTATTAATTTAGTAATTAATAGAGGAACTCGAAAGCATAGCGCAATTTTACAATCTCAACGAAGTTTCAACATTTCATAATCTCAATCTAGTATTTTCTCATACGTACAAGCGGTCATGAAACATCATGGATATTTACTTATACTTTTGATTTCGTTAGCTATAAATTAGCAAACTACTATCTTGTTCTCTTTTGTTTTCATACCTAGATATATAATTAAGTTTTTAAATATATCGCAAATACTTTTTTTTAAGTTGCTACGTATAAAAAAATCTTACCGCAGGGTAATAACGAGTCTTTGTTCAGTACTAATGGGATAGCTGTAGTTTTTTGTCAATCTTTCTTCTAGTTT
The DNA here is from genome assembly GCA_902141375.1 of Timema poppense. Lineage (NCBI taxonomy): Eukaryota > Metazoa > Arthropoda > Insecta > Phasmatodea > Timematidae > Timema > Timema poppense. The sequence continues at coordinate 20,273 of CABFOV010008460.1, forward strand.
GGAATTTTAGAAATCAAATAAATCTTTACTCATATGTAAGTATTTAAGAAACGTATTTTCATAAAAGTGGTCGTTAAATTCCCCATGTTCAGCATGTCTCCTATTAAATTCACGAGTGAGATCTATAAGCATGTGGTGTATCTAGTTTTAAAACAGTGACATGATGAAACAACGCACCACAGCACTGCACTACGATTGCCATTGACTCCACTACATCACATATATCTTGCTTCGTGAACACCACAACGCTTGCTGCTACCTGCTATCACGCCCTCTTATCAGACGTGCACCAGCTTAAATAAGAATAATTGTCTACAATAAAACGTCAGTAAACGTAATTTTAAACCATATTATCATCAAAGTCAACAACTTGTGACTGTGTGGAATGCCAGGCCTCCACCGTGGTTCGGATCCCACGTTAATCTGTAGGTCCTCAATTTCATCTCACAATCACCCTACCATTACACATTAGCGTAAGTGCGTATAGCCCGAACGGGTAGTAAGACGTGGTGCTAATGATGATGATGATGATGATGATGATAATAATAATAATAATAATCAAAGTCATGTTAAAGGTGTAACGTGCTAAAAATGATAAACAAAACATTTTAGCACGTACAATCGATCACGCCCTTAGTATGGTTTAAAACCATGATTACAAGTTCTAATAAGTTCTTATAATGTGTGGCAGATATAGACTTAGGGCCAGTTTCATAGTCAAATTTAGTACGCCTCAAGTGCGGCGCTACACTAAGTACATAAATACACCTACCTAAACTCTCACATAGGAAACTGGCCCATTCCATTCTGGTTTAGGTAGGTGTCGTCATGTACTTAGGGTAGCGCCGCACTTGAGGCGTACTAAACTTGACTATGAAACTGGGCCTTACTGCAACATCAGAAACGCCCTGCTCACCAACACCTAAACTTCCCCATCGAACGTAGTACATCGGTTTTGGAAGACAACACAGGCCAACTTCTATCTCATGAGCCGGTTGATGAAGAAATGCGTGAGGGGTCAGTTCAGGAGAGTCCAGCTGGTCGGCGAGCGCTCTGAGTCAGGTGGTGCGATGTGTAACCATCCCCTGCCCCTTTTCTGTACTTGGAATAATCATGGACAATTCATCTAGACCCACTGGTATAGCCCCAAGCCGATCCATGGTTCACGTTACCTTTATTGTAATCACCACTCGTCGGAGACACTGCTGCCAGAGATACTCTAGACTTCGTAGAGAAGACCGCAATGGTTGTGGCGTCTGAATCACCTCCTCGCCGCAGATCGAGCTACGGCGCTTATCATGAGTATTGAGAGTTGTAGTTGATTATGTCGCTGTGCCCTAAAGGCGTAGTTTCTGTTAGTGTAATTGTGGGCTCTATAATGTAAATGTCCTTATGACTTTTGTAGGTTACACTTATTTGTTTCCCTATGTCCATAAGGTCTAGTTTATTTTGTTGAGCTGTGAACTCTATTATACAATATCCTTATGACATAGATTATGTATGTCAGTTGTTCTGATCCTTTTCTATGCCCATAAGGCATAGTTTATTATAGTGCGCTATGTGCACTACTTTTCTGGGTCTATTAGTCTTGGTCGCAAATATTGGGGTCGCACACAGACGTCATAAACTGTTTGACTATGCTGCGACTATGGAATAGAGTAAGCATTAATAATAGAGGATGCCAGGCTATCTGTTGCTTCGTTTCACGACCTAATTGGGTCTGTAAACTCACACCAGTCTTGTAGGTGTCTAAGTTTGTACTGATTTGAAGTACGCAACCTTTCGAAGTGCTACAAGTTCATAGTAGTGGCTCGCGGGATTACGTTTTTTATGTACAGCCTGTTTGAGGTGACCATAGAGTTGATCGAGTTTTATCACTGTCTTGATTAGTGTTATTATCCCCATTGCAGGGTAACTTAATGTTTATACTATTGATTGCACTGGCAGTACTATTTAGGAAATGTCCAGCCATATTATTAATTGCTTCTATATTCCTGGTGATTCGCCACTGACTTGGTGTAATAGATGTTTCTCTTCAAGGAACAAATTACATTGTGATATCTAACTCTATTTGGAGTTAACTCTTGCTAGCTAGCAAATGTTAATTAGCGCCGTTGTAGCGCCTTAAACTAGGACTAAGATTAAGCGGTTTTGATCTACATATTTAAAGTTATGTATTGTTGTAGTAAGCCGACTGTCATGAATGATAAATAAGTTATTATTTTGATCACAGTTACTATGTACTAATAAAATTGTGTCACAACCTAGTGTCCTATTAGGAGTATTAGTTGTCCTGTTTTAACGAGTTACGAGATTTAGTGTTTAAACCTCTGACCTAATTGTGCAGGTTATAGGGTGTTCCAAGGTGCTTCACACCAGACTCATCTTAGGCGAGCTATTGATAAAACTAAATAGATACATTTATATATTTTCTCATCTTAAACAATTGATGGTTTGAATAATTACAACTTATGATTCTTTGTTCTTTCTTATCTTTTATTTATTTATTAATAAACTAGCTTTGTTAATCATGTATATTATTCCTATACTGTACCTATATCCTATGATGTAGTAAACAGTAAGGTATAAGGGTGCAAAGTTTACAAACACGAGTTAAATATAGTAACATTAATATATGGAAACGTTAGTAAATTAAACTCCCTTACTCTTATTAAAATATAATTTAAAGGGCAATATATTTTACAATATATTTTTCCTAACTATTATCTTTGACCAAATAACTAATTGATTTGGTTGAATACAGTGGTGCACCTTTTTTATTCTGACTGGTTGAACGCAACTACAAAAAAACCCAATATTAATAGCTAAAGAAACTGCAGGTCTAATGGAAAAAAGCTTTTTCATCGCTTACTCTTAGTTAACTGTTGCCAAATCTACTCGCTCTCAGTTATGTCTGAAGGTGGTGTGTTGGAGTTGGAAGGAGCTACTGGCATCTTCAACTATCTAACCTTGTTAAACTTGTCTTTTATTTGAGAGGAGTTTGACTAAACAAAAACGAGATAATGACAACGTGGTTTCCCAATAGTAGCCATGCAGATCCCTCAGTGATGATATCCAGTGTATAATATACTAGCAGCCCAACCCGGCTTCGCACGGGCATAATAATATAATAAAAGAAAATACACAATGTTTTACAGTGA